>JASVER010000030.1:4251754-4341606 GCA_030449065.1 Oceanodroma leucorhoa
TGAGCAGAATAATTTTGGACAGAAGGTAAAGAGGATAATTGAGAATCTAAAGCAACAGCAAGAGCTYGGCTTTGCTGTCACTAGACTACTGCAGCATCTCAGAAAAACAGAGTTCTCTATGCTGTTAGAGGCACAGTGTGCTCAGTAAGGAAATGCGGTCATTTTTGGAAGAATTACATTTTTATAACTAAATTTAGCACTATATGAAAAAGATACACGGAGACACTTACCTTCTCAGCTATAGTTTCAAAAATTAAAGGAGTTTAAAAATATTCATCAAGAGCAGGTTGTTTCATAACTCAAGGAACCAGCTGTTCAGAGCAAAGCTAAAAATTCACTTCCGTGACCTCATTGCCATTGTGTAGCTCAAGTCTAGAGCACAGAGGTGGTGGAAGTCAGTTATACACAATAACTGGAGGAGCATGATCGTTAGCGGTGAATGTGCTGGAACAGGTCGTCTAATGTTAGCGGTGGATTAATGCACTACCAATATGTGAATCGCACTGAATGGATGGTTAACACACGTAACCACGCATTCACTTCTGCCGTGGAAATATGATGCCTGTGAGCTGTACGTTGATCCAGTCAGCCACTTTCCTGACTCTCTTGCATCTATCATACTTAAACTCTATAAATAACTGAGGTTGCCCAGGCTGAATAGCAAAGCTGCAATATGAAATAGGCCTGTTCTAACAYGTCAGAAGAATTGAAACCCACGCTCAGGAAATGGCTATTATTGCTGCTGGTAATAGCAACGCAAAGTTACAGTCTAAGCCRTTGCATTTATTTTACCTTCCTGGAGAAGGCAGAAGGATGCAGTTTGAAAGTTCTGTGCTTAATGCTGTAGTCCAGCATGAGGCTTTCAGTAARAGACACAAAACCTAAAATTTCTTTAGTACTGCAAAACCCAGGGTTCACAGAACTTATTCTGAAATACATCACTTCTGATTTTCACAGTAGTAATTCTAACCAGATTTATCACTTCATATGCAAATAGGATGATGAGCGCAGCTGGCTTCTCAACTCCTGGGCACGATCACTTATTCCTACCCTCCATCACATACAGCATTTTCCCCCAGCAGCACTCATGTATTTTATTTCAGTGATTCCTAAACAATTGTGTTCTTTTAGCTGCAAATTAAGTGGGTAATGATTGATGTTTTTCTGGACTGCATATTGATATATTACTTACAGTGAGTACTGCTAATATTGGTGGTGTTTGTGTTTTTTTTTCTTTTCCCCAGACCTGTATTTGTGGAGATGTCAGAGAGATATCTTTCTTTATGCTTCATCTGATAAGACTTCCCTGTCATCTCTTTCTCCTTGTACTGTTGGTAGAAATTTTCTTCCTGCTGTTAATTACAGGCATCCCCCAAAGGATACTAATTGTATTATGTATGTGCATTTCCTTGAGGTATGACTAGGTTACTTTAGCAACCAGCTGTACATTCCAGGGAACAGATATGTATTTTRTTTTCATACAAGCCTCTCCTCCGTAGAGACAGGAACGGTGATCTTGGACCTTTTCTTCGGTAAAAATCAGTGGATCTTCACTTATTTGTATACATGGTCCAGATGTAGTCTTCTAGTCCGTAGAATTTCATTGCAGACTTTACCCAAGTCTGAGCATCTGTTTGTCACTACTGTTAATGAGTGTCCCTACCTGTTTCACGACTATGTAACTGTGCCCTCATTTTGCAATAACATGGATATTATAATTTCTGTGGCTGCATCCTTTGATGCAGTTGTTGTACAGTGAATTTTACTGGGAGTCCGCATTGGAAATTGTTGTGGGAGTAAATTCTCTGTTCTTTTGGTCCCTAGGTAGAGGTGTTCTTTRCCTACCAGCAAACTGAAGCATTCCTGCTGACACATGAATGGGACAACCAATTAGTAGTATTTATGATAAACCAATTAATAATATTTATTATGGAGCACTAGCTGGAGGGGTGCTCATTAACACCATTCTGTGCTAATATCAGTCCTCAAACGTTTGTCTCGTTTGCTTTCAGGCATGTTTTGCCACATAGAGGACACATTGCTGTCTTGTTCTCATCCCTCTCGCAGTTGTGTTTACGCTCCTCATTGGAAAGCATGGCCAATGCGTTCCTGTGTGTTCTGAAGTTGGATTATTCCTAAGCCCTTATGTGAGCCTGACTGAAGGTATTCTTTTCAGCGAGCTTAGGGCTGTGTGTTCAGYGGAGGCAGAAGCAGAGGTGATGTGCGCTTTCTTCTCCGACGCCTCCCTACCCTCCTCCACYCCACCCCAGGGTGGAGGAAATAAAACTGTGTACTGTTTGGTGTTCTGCATGTAGCACAGGTCTGAATGTAGTGTTCTCTTATTTAATGTGTCCTTTTGCCCACTAAGGAATAGCTGCACCTCAATTAATTAGTCTGTCAAGACAGACTGTACATTATTATTTATAAACTGAGTTGCTTTGGGATAATAATGCTGCTGCAGTGCCAATGAAATGAAAAAAAAWTCTGAACATTATGTTCACATATATATGTGTGTGAGACACACAGGCTTCTCCCATGCCCCTTGTCTTCAGATACTACTAATTTTCTGTTCTGTTTTGAGAGCATACAAAATAGTGTGCCCTGGAGACAACAGGGCTGTGGTGGTTAATTCCCGTCCCTTGTCAGCCCCTTGGAATCTGTTGTGGTTTGGAAAATGAGAAGGAATGAAGCTGTGGGAAATGGTCGTGTTTCTGTCGCTGGTTAGAGAAAAAGCTACCTTGCAAATTGCCATAGAGGCTAATACACACATKGTGTGAATCCGTAGTCTGGGAAGACATTCACCACTGTGCTGTAATTTCCCCACTAACAAAAATAAACATTGCAATTTCAATGCCATTTCCCAATTTTTGGGCTAGTCCGTGGCTTCCTTCCCAAACAACTCTGTGAACGCTGAGCTGAGGATGTCTTTCAGTCCCTCTGCCCATGTCTTTTGTTCCAGCTACTGGATCTTTTTCAGTTCTGGGAGAYGCTGCATCTCCCTGTTTCTCTGCCAGATTAATTTCTTTTGGCTCCASTGGGCTTAGTCCTTGGAGCAGCGCTGAACGCCTGGTCAGAATTGTTACAGTTTCAGGGAGGGCAGATGATGAATTTCCAGACTATTTCTGTTTTGGTTTTTYGTTTTGTTTGTTTTCCCCCTTTTTATCATTATATAGTCATTGGGATTTTTTAGTCTTTCTCTCTGTGCTCTGCTCCTCCATACAGGTAATGTTTTCAGAAAATTCTCCCTGATCCTATGAATTAGTCACTGAAACCATGAAGCAAGATTCTACTGTGTTTACAGCATAGCCCGGTTTTGAGGAAACAGTAACCAGGCTTTCTCTTCTGTTGTCTTTACATGTGCACACACGCATGCAGAAGGATGAAGAGCACAGCCAGCATGTTAGTGYAGCACAGAGAACAGAGAAATATTGAATGTGGCGGGACCTGAGAATCAAACGTCTACTTGTGCGGTTTGTGTTCACAGCACACGTGGTCTGTGTGCATCGTAGTGGTACTGGAATGTACAGGRCAAATGTACAGGCATGACTGATAGAGAAGGAGCACTTGTTTACTGTGATTCATGTAAGAATAATATTATAGTTTTAATAGTAGAACAACAGTGATGGAAATGAAATAGCAATTAATATTCTCTTTGACTTTATTCTTTAGAAAATAAGTGGTGAAGGATAACGTAGATTAAATGTTATCTGTTTTAAGGCATTTTAAATGGTAAGATAGTTTTCTATGTAGACCACAGAATTTTGCAAAATATATTCGCAAAATATAAAATTTACAAATATAGTATTTGTAAATATATTCTAGAGCAATTCTTCTTCCTTGCAGCCTTTCATCTTGCTCTACACATAATGATTACTTTGCTGTCTTTCTTTCCTTCTTTTTCTTTGCTCAATATGTGGAGGAGTTGTTTCTTCCTGCCGTCTTAACTTTTTTTTCTTTGTTGATATAAAAGCATAAATTATTCCTAATGCAGTTCGTCCTTAAACATTCATTGTACACTGATAGGCTTAGCAGAGATGGGATCACCAGGGGAATGGATGACTCAGGCTTTTACACACTGAGTCAACAGTCACAATGAGTAGATTCATATACTTTCGGCATGTAAGTACAAGCTATCATTTCAGTTCACTGAGTTGTGTTGATGAGTTTTTCCAGAACTAATTCAAGCATAGTGAAGTATTGAAAAGTAACCTGACCTGTGTATGTGGTCTGCTTGGGCGTAGGTTATGATGGAAAGTGTATTGATGTTGTTACCTGCTTTCACTGTGTTACATTTGCAGTTGAGAGAACAGCCTTAATGTGCCTTTCATGTTTGTRTTTTCATCAGTTTCTTTTTGAGTAGTATGTCGATAATGCCCAACAGATGTGTTTAAAGATATAACATATAGCTGGTATTTCACTTTCACAGCCATGTAATGTTTCACTTTGTCCAAAGAGTGCTGACTGTTTCTTTGAGAAGACCTAAGATTTTCAGAGRTACTGCTAGTAAAATACTTCAAAGGGCAATAATGCAGTGTGGGGCTGTGGAACTTGCCAGGCCGTGAACAGGATAGAATAAACTTCTCCTATTCTTTGGCATCAGCTTAAAAGTAGTCCTTATGTTTTGTTAAACATTTCAGTGGGGCTGTTTTTAAGGGAAGTCATGCACTGTGGCTCAAACTGACAAATTCTGTGTCACACCARATCTTCAGTTCTCTGCCAGCAACAACCTTATTGAATATCCTCTCTGACTGAAAGGGTGGTTGTGAACAGCAGTAACCCAATGTCACAATAGAGACAAATAACTCCGTCATCAAAGCAGATGCAGGTTTCATTTTATTTCATTTATCCTTCTGCACTGGGATCTCCCAAAGAGTTCTGATACCTTGCTGATCCTCCCCATTGGAGGTATGCAGATGAATTATCTTTGTGTCAGCTCGACCCAATGAAATTCAAGATCATGTTGGTAAGCTGCCTTTTTACAGGAAAATGATCTAATGACTGGATTGCCCTGCTATCGCAGAAATTGTCTCCTATGCTCAGATATCACCAAGATGGTGACCACTTAGTGCAAATCTTCTTCCTATTGTTGAAGGTTTATCAATAGGATAAAAGCCGGTGCTCTGGGCTGCTAAAAGAATTAGTCACATCTAGTTAATGTATTTGAGACATCCCGCAAGTAAGTCAAACCGTTGTTTATGGGGGATTTACCTCCATTCATCATGCACTAGTACTTTTCACAAGAGTTCAGCTGTAGGGTTCCTGCCAGAGTCACTGGTGGGGTTCTTTGTGAATTTATTTTTGTCTTTCCTAAGTTTCTGTCTCTTTCTGTTTTTCCCTTCCGGTGTATTCCTGCCATCTTTGGAGGTCCATTGAATCTTGAGCTGGCTAGCCTTCCTTTGTGGTGGGTGTGAAAAATTTGACTATATCTGTCAGTGTTCCAGCTTCTGGTGGTGAACATGAGCTCTCTTGCCATTCCTCTGAAACTCTGCTTTACTGTGCTATATTCTAAAACCATGATTATAGAGTGGAACATTTAAGGATTGGGTGGCRGCGTAAGATCAGGGTTTGTGGGGAGAAATGGCTGTATCTGGAAATTTCAACAATCTGATACTGCATCTTTGTCAGCTTTAAAGAGGATATAGTTCAAACAGGTCTGCCCAACCTTTTGTGCTTCGGTAACTGCTTTTCAGTAAGTCTACTCATATAATGCTTCAGGTTATATCAAGTAGTACTAATATTTAGAGTAATTTGAATAATGTGGTGAGCCTTAGTAGCAAGGAATTGCAGGCAACTTGTTATTCAAGACTGGTGCTGTTATATCAGCTGTTTCATAAAGACTTCATCATTCACAAACTTTTATTCTTATTCCACTTTTACCACCAAATTATGATAGGGTCAGTTTGAGACTGTCTACCAAGAGATTTCATTGGCAATTCAGGCTAAAGCAAAAACTTGAAAATATTCTGTGAAGGTTAGATTTAATTGCTTCCTTGTTCCCTTTTAACTGTTACGGAAGAGTGGTAAAAAAGCTTCAGCCAGTTTTCCTTTTATTTCCTCAAGCAGCAGGTCCAAGCCCAAAGGAAAAAAAAAGTATAAACCAAGCTGAGTTGGCCTTTTGTGTGTATCAAAGCTTTCCTTGCCTTGGCTTCTCATCAGACGACGTTTGCTTGCTGTCAGGATAGTCTGACTCGCCTTTTAAAATGTTAAGGGTCAGCTGCACTTGAGGAAGCCCCCGGTTGGCAGTGACTCCTAGAAAATRTCCTCAGCTCTTTCTTGACAATGAGCCTCTTCGAAACCGTGGGCTTTTCTTTTCTTCCCTCAGGCTTCTAAGATCCCAGTGTAGTTTGATGCACTGCAGAAAGCACTGGGTAGATCCTATCACAGTATTCACTGTTGCATATTCCTTATTGAAGAATGTAAGGTGGGTGGGTTTTGCTTTTGAGCTAATGCATACCCCATTAGTCCATGTCCCTTCTGCAGAGCAGCTAATGGTGCATTTGTTTCTTTCCTCCTCCTTTTTGTTTTTAATTTGGTGTTTTCATCCTTTTGGCTGGAAGGATGAGATGTGCTAGTCTGAAGAGTGAACTCAGTCACCTTGCATGACTGTGAGCCCACGATAAAAATGAATTATTAAACAAGAACTGAATTTCTCTATATTTACTAGGTAGAATGAGTTTTAATAACGATGTTATATAGCCAGAATACGATTATTCTTCTCATCAATATGCCAGTCACTGACAAAATAATTGGTTATTTTGCTGTCTGCTTTTAGGTATGTAGATTTTTACTCGATGATTAATTCTGCTAAAAAGTTCATAATGTAGTATCAGGCTATATAAACTAACCTAATCACTGATAGCATTTAACTGGTTCAGAACGTGTTTAAAAYGGTCATGTACTGTGAAAACTGTCAGACAAGAGGTGATCAAGTTAGTCTGCTAAGAGAGATTTCGTGGCAAATTAAATGAGTGCTTATGTAAAATTACCTACCCTGGCAGCGTGTGTAAGCGTGCGCGTATGCGCACGCACATCCATATACTGGAGCTGATGAGCCTCTGGCAGGGAGCTTTGCAGAAGCTGCAAGTATTTTTAGTGGAAACGAAATCTCAGTTTAGTTCTGCAGCATGTGACTTCCTATTTCTGTAAGTTATTTCCAAGGGACTTCCTCTGTTAAATCGGCTTGTCTCCAGAGATTTAATCTGGAGCCGGAGTGTAGTCTGCTTTGTCCTGTGCCTGTGAYAGCATTTTCCCAGAGTTTTCTTTTGAGTATTTTATTTTTATTTTGTACTGTCTCCAGCATGCAAGGATCTAGTGGCTGCTACCCGTGATCGGAAGCTGAATACGTTTATACAAGTCTCAGTGGTACATCCAGCAGAGCACATTTTGACGAGGTATTCCAGCACTGAAATCGTGGAGGTGAGAGTCTTTCTTATTCAATTAACATGTTAATTAATGAAYTGCTCATTTCTTCCTTAGAAAGTGAATGAGAAATAAAACAAGTTAGTGCATAGTCTTAGGTAAGACAAGCACACTCTGGCAGTTAGTAAAGCATACCTAAGAGTGTTCTGTAGTTCTTGGCATTTAACCAGGATAAACAGTTAGAAATGAACTTGGCTTTTCATGAAAGCTCTGTTGTTCCAAGTAGAGGCATAAAGAATACTCTGGTTCTCCAGACATGGGTCTAGAATGAAACAGGGAATAGTTGCTCTCATGAAAGGACAAGGCAATGCAGAGTAAAACTAAACTAAGAGTACTGTGAGTTTGTAAAGTATTTTTAAATTACAGAGGAACATAGGTGTATTACATGGTCTGTTATCCTATCTGCTTCTTGTTGTATTTTTTCCATTGGAAAGCTGAYGCCTTTGCAATTTGAAAAATATTAGCCTGCTTCTATAATTAGGGAAAAGAGTGTGTGTACGTAATGTCTGTGACTTTATATGAAATAATTAGTAACTTGCATCATATATTACAGCAAAAGTTGTCTGAGGCTGCTTTGCTAGTCTTCACTTTGCCCTGTAAGCATCAGTGTCAGAAATAGCAAAAATGGTTCACAGAGAAAATTAAGTATGAGCAGGCAATGTAGGTGTAACTTGCTTAACTTACTGGAGAAGGGAAGAAAGAACAGGGAAGTCTTATTGTAAACACACACACGATTTTGCCAAGGGCTTGTTTTACCTCTTAAATACAATGAGAATATTTCATGAGCTCTTTCTGTGATCAGTTTCAACCAACTACTAATTAAATTGTTATGGTTTCAGCCATCAACCATCCTGAAACTGCTTAATTCAAATATCTTGTATCTGATCAGGATGTTTCATTGCAGACTGTCTGGAATGATGTCGTGCGGAAGATGGAATAGAGATAATTATTTATTTTTTTTATGGAAGTTGATGCGTTTCCTAACACAATGTCCTAGATCTGAATAAATCCCCGAATTTGTTGTGTCAAGGCTCCCAGCTTCATAGTCAAGCTTTGGGGGAGGGGAAGGCAGGGGCACAGAGAAGTTATTTTCTTCAAGAGAAATTACATTTATCATGCAAAATCCTTTCTTTTACTTAATAGAAAATTTAAGGATACTAGCCTGGCAATCTTTGGAAATTAAGTATAATTAAACATTAAGAAATTATAAACAACATTATATATGATTCATTTAATTGTTTGTATTTCTGAAGCTATGATATAGTTACTTCTATGTACAGCTTTTAGATATAATCATAATGTTACAAAGCACAGGAATGTTATCTTACTCCACCACTGCCTAAAAAGGAGTATTGTAATCCCCTCCCCACAAATCCGTATCCTTAATGTAACACAGGGAGTTTCTATAGCATTTCTATAGACATTTTATTGTGACTTAATGAAGATCTCTTTTGGGTGTGTGTAAGTTATCTTTAGTTCATTTAAATTAATATGAAATTGCAGTTCTTCCAGAAAGTATCGTGGGAGAAAGAAAGGAATTGTTTATTACAGGTTGTGTTCCAGCTACTGATACCTGCTGGCTGAGCTGTTTAAAGGCATGTTGCTAGGCTCTCTTTCAGAAGCACTTAATAACTTTCCCAGTTAAAAAACTTTCCAGAAAGTTTTTTTGAAACTTTCCTGACAAAGTTTTAAAGTTGACCGGTTTTCTTATTGATTGGATAACACTTAGCTGCTCACATCTCTCTGCGGTGGAAAGCTAACTTCTTTTAAAGAGCCCACAGTTTTTGTACATCCATAATGGCATACTACACATTGCACAGCCGTTACCTTACTGAATGTTTACTCATGTTACACAGGGTACAAGAGATCCACTGTTTTTGACTGGTGTGACATTCCCACCAGAATACCCCATCTATGAGGAGACTAAAATAAAACTAACAGTCTATGATGTCAAAGATAAATCTCAAGACACGGTAAGTGCTTTGCTTCGTTTCTTSCATAAATCTTGCTGAGGATTAAGTTTCTCGCCATGTTGTTCTTTGTCTCTCTKTAGCAAGTTTGCGAATTGGGGGAATAGGTTTATGTAGAATGGGTTTTGCTCTTCTCTTATGCCTAAAATGTGCTTTATTTTTTGTTGTTATATCAGAGAATAGAGAACCATGCACTTAAGATGGACACTTTGCTATTGTTTAATTGGTTACATGAATCAGCACAGGTATTCCTGGCAAATAAAAGATTACTCTTGTGTGCTTTTTGGTGGCAGAGAACATATGGAATAGGCTGAAATAACACCACTGTGAATAATTTTTCAGAAATATGTTTCTGATAATATTTTACTTATATGCCCAAACCAGAATGATAATAGAGCCTGTAACCTGATGTTTGATAGAGATAATATTTTATTTTAATCTCTTGCGTGGTGATACCCACAGCTCTCCTGTGGCTGCTGCTATTACTGATTTGTAAGGGTCTGAAATCTTCTGTGTCACTGCTAAAGGTGAATCATTTTGGGTCCCAGTGTTGCACATTTTTGGTTACGCTGTCAGCTTCTTAGGCTGAGAAACAGTTACTCACTTGAGATGACATATGGAGGTCAGTGGGACTACTTGAGTGATTTAACTGCCAAATATAGACCTTGAGTGCCATTGTATGTGCTCCAGGTGATCTAAGACAGCCTTACAGAGCTAGAAGATATCATAGGACCTATGGGAGATCTGTGTTTTTCTTCTGTGGCAGCAGGAGTCCAGCTGACAGTTTTCTCTTGGGCATCAAAAATGGCCCTTGACACCTGTATTTAATTAGCTGAATTGCTCTTTACATGTCTGTAATTGGCCCCCAGTACAATTAAAGACTGTGCAAGTTCATGTCATGACTACATATGCGTTCATTATCCATAAGAAGGAAATTAAAGGCATAACTTACAACTGGAGACTGTCTTTGAACTGCTTACATAAGTAAAGTTTATGTGTTTAGAGGACTTAGAATTTTTTTCAGGTAGAAAATAGTTGATACGTTTGTTTAAATTTTGGACCTTTGTGAGCAAGTAGGTTGAATCTGTCTCCTCACTGTGCTCTTTAACGGGAACGTGTGGAATATTTTAGACATAGAATCTGGATTTCTTTCAGTTTATAGACTAAGGTAWTTTTTTCTGTTAAAGAATAACTGGGGAAGGGGCACGTACGCACATTTTCACCATGCGTATGTTTTAATTTTTGGTTATGGTTTAGACTACAGGTGCCTAAAAGGGGATCTGCTGTTTATTCAATAGAGTTGTCACCCGTGGACAGATACAGGAATTGAGTGAAAGGAGTTTGACTTTGTCCCTTCCCTTCCAGTTTCTATTGTGACTGACAGATGATGGAAAATAATAGCCTTATCCGTAAGTGAAAAAAAGCAGACTTGATTCATAGAGCTATCCCTCTACTACTACTCTTCTAGTTGCAGACCTCTATACTGCCTTTTATACATGACAAGACCTAGCCTAGAGAATGAATATAATTTGATAAGCTTTTGCAAACTTTTAAGAACTTTTTATAACTGTTCCTTACAATTGTAGTACAAGACTAGATTCTCTCCCAGAGAATGCCGTTAACGTAGCTCGTAAGTCACAAGAGAGAATACCTTTCTCTTCTGTCACAGCAGTTATGTAGTTCCTACGTAAAACATTCTAGATCTATAGTTTATAATACCTTTTGGTAGGGGAAAATGTTAATCCCATATCTGGTTTACATATATTTAGCCTTTTTTAATATTCAGCCGTTTTAAAACTGGATGTAGGTAAGAAAAAATTAAATAAGCTGTAAAATTTAAATCAAGGTAGACTGCAGCAATGTGTGAATGACCCTGGGCCACCCAGGTTGTGACTTCATTTGTGGCAATACTTGGACTTCTGTTTACATCTTGCAATATAAGCGACGATAAAACTAATGGCTTGACTTTCTTTCCTATAATTGGAAGCCGTTGCACTTTTGAGGTGGCTTTTTTGAGTCTGGAGGTATATATAGATTCATAAAAGTCAGGTTTGAATGAGCTATAGGTTGATACCATTACTGGCATAGCTGCAGCTGCACAGACCTCAGTGCTTGCTTCATGACCCAAGAAATGGGATGTGTCCGTTTTGGCAGTAAGCCTGTTCCGAGTGCTGTGACTTCACAGGTCTGATTACCCAGGCTGCAATAAAGCTGGCTGGCTTGGTCCTCAAAAGCGGCTGCYGCAGCTTACGGCCGCAGCACGTAGCCCCACCGACCCTCCAGACAGACAGATGGATTCCCGCTTGGGGGTGGAGGGGAATCCGAGGCTGGTAGGTACGCTCTGCTCTTCTAGGCCGTGCTTCCAGAMCAGTCACCAGCGGATACAAGTAAGCATTTATGGATGCTTACTTAATAAACCTCGGACCTGACTGCAAAATATTTTGCAGAAATTGGGCAAAAAGCTACAGTAATAAGAATTCCCACAACATCAGGGCTATACTACTCCTGGTTACTTCACTTAACCTGTTCAAAGTAGCTAATATCCCTCGTCACAAATATATACCTATTCTTTTCTTATTTCTCTTGTAACTAAAATGAAACTAAAGGAAGTGAATTCTATGCATTAATTAAACTCAGCAGGATTTTACGGCCGCAAATAGAAGACTGTAGAGAAGGCGGGGAAAGGGCAGCGGGTACATCACAGGGTAAAGCATTTTCATGGTTTTTGCCTAAACCTGCCTCTGCCTATACAAGAGAACTAGGCGTCATTTTCACATTCACTGGATTTTTACTATAATACAAAAATAATTAGATACTGCTCAGTTTGTGCACACAGGTCATAATGCTAAAGTGAAAGGGGATGCTCCCCCATGAGAGACAACCAGAATTTTTTTTGGCACTGCTGACATGCTACTTGTGCTGCCCTTTTTAAAAAGGTTTAAAAATAACCGTGCAATGATTGCATTATTGTACCAGAAAGCAGATAGTTAACTTCACTCTTGCCTGTCATTTAACTTAGATTATGTAAGAAGTGCAGTTTAATTATATTAAAGTACTGTGCAGCTGGTATCACATTCACTGTGCTTGACACACTGAATGTTCTAACTGCACTTTTCACTTTTTATGCATGTCTGTCTGGTGTTGATCGTAATTATATCCTGGCTGTGTCAGGCTTTCTGTAATTAAGRCTTTTAAATATAATGAAACACAATTTTTTTGTTTTGGCTAGTTTTCCTAAGTTAGGGTGATTGGTTACTGTAAGTTTTCATGTAAATAGAAACTTTTAATAAAGACTATGCTATTCCTACTTTGATATAGTTGGAATAAATAAGTTAGAGTGTGTTTATGAAATATAACTTAAATATATCCAGTGAAGCCATGCATACAAAGCAGTGGGTAATGCCATATTCTGAAAAACGTACAGTGACATCTGTTTCTACATYACAAAGACTTTCTTCCCATGTTGCCATGAGCAAATTTATGTTTCACTGGCTAGAGCTGCACTGTCTTTAAGATTTTAGATGGGTTTTGTCTTAATGMTGGGGCTGCACCTGTTCTTTAAGTCATTGTTCAAGAAAATTGGAATTAGAGGCCCATATGCTGTTAAAATATTACCTCTGTACCACTTTTGCACAGGCATGCTATCCTTACCTTTCCTATAAGCATTGCAGGTTTGCCCAGTTGGGTCTAGCAAGTTTTAAAGCTGAACCGGGATTCGTTCTCTCTGAAAATACTGCTTAGGACAAGTCAGGTACCACTGCCACGTGACAGACCCGCAGAAAATACAAAATAGATGAATTTGTGTRACATTAAGAGGAGGGAATGCCTAGTGACTAATTTAGGAGGCGACAGTCTTTCTGTCCTGTGTTTMGAATATATGTACTTGTGTCCTGCAGCAAGCGTTCTGAACTTCATTGTGTAGAGCAGTGTRGCTATATTTTTAGGCGAGTACTGTAACATTTAGCTATGGTGTGGCTTTTGTTTGCTTGTTTTCCAAGATCGGTTCTTCTGTTGCYGCATCTACATCTGATTTGTGTTCATTTAATGCAGTTACACCTACAGCTTAAATTCTTAYTACACCGACTTTTCTATCTGTAAAGTGGGTTTGAAAATGTTTGCATGTAGTATGATGGGATGGTGTTTGTTTTAATGAACAAGATCTTGAGGTAAACACTGCTGTAATGTTCTGGTATGACATGTAGTGAGTTGGGCCACCTCCTTTTGATCCACACGTGGAGAAGTGCTGGAAGCAGAGGATGGGAGCARCTTTCTGTATCTGGTGACAACTTTCTGTATCTGGTCTCTGCATCACGCCTTCACAGATTCCCCTTACCTTTAGGAGGAGATGGAAACCAGGAAGCTTGAGAAGAAGCTTCAACAGCAGAGGCTTTGTATACCAACTAGGGTTAGAGACTTAATGGATGCTTTTGCAGGTAGATATAATCTCCTTTGGATGGGTATAACTACTGGAATTCACATGTGATCTTGAAGGTATAAACAACCATTCTAATGCTGTCTCCTGAGAGCGAGGAGAAACTGAACGTATACAAGGCAGCTGAAAGATTACACGTTCTACAGTCTGGTCTTGGGTTTGTTACTTCCCAAATTTTCTCTTAATCACTGAGAATAAAATTAGACTCATTTGATGATTTTAACAGTAGTAGGGATAGAAGTGCAGTTTTGGATGTGGGAACATACGTTATAAAGTGACAATTTTAGATTATTTAGGCTTCAAATTACATGTCTTTTAACTGTTGAGGTTTGAATCTTCTATTAAACTTGCTCACTATGAATGGAAATTTGCAAAAGGTTTTTCTTTGCRTGTTTCTTGATATTGCAAGTATCCCTGATAAAACTGAATCAGRCTGGGGTAGGTGGGAAATGAAGACCGTCTGTCACGAAAGAGGCATTTTGAGTTCASTTGTGAAGTCAAACCTGAAGTGGCAGCGTTCCGTGTTCCCTCGTGGGCATCGGTCTGTATCACAACACCACCGCGCAGGTCGGCGTGGTTTGCCGTCTCTGCCACAGCTTGAGTATTGGGAACGCCGCAGAGCAGTATGTGAAATGCATTAGCAGAGAGAAATGTGGAAGCTTGCACATCACCTACCTGCACTCTGCCTGTACCGGAGTGCTCTTAGTGCCTCACTCTTATGAACACTAAAACTACTGAAGCTGGTTTTCTTTTTCTTTAAAACTTGGAACGGTGTTGAAAGTGCTCTACTTTGTTTAAAGAAAAAGCACTTCAAATTCTCCCTTTTCTCAGTTCTGTTCACTGTCATCTCTGCAGGATTTGTAGAGAAATACTGCCTTAAATTAGAAACTCTTATTATCTCATTCTTCTTAATAGAGCAGTACTGTACGGTACTGCGGTCCTACCCACAGAAATGCTTGCAATAAAGCTTTAGATATTCATGCTTCTTTTCAAACCAGGTAATTTTTTTCACAAATATATACTTGATGATAGATTTAGTTTTCCTTTTGCATCAAACTCTATATTCTTACTAAATGCCATTATTAAGAGATATTCCAGCCATTATTAAGGCTGGAATGGTTTTTATTCTTCTAGGCACATGCATGTGGAATCCACCTAAAGCATTATTGTCAATCTTTCTCAGCATTTTTTTTTTTAAGTCTGGTTACATAAAGGGAAGTTCAAACTGCTGAATTCCATTTGGGTTTAGATTGAAATAAAATCTTTCTTTGAAGTGGCTGAGGGTATAAGAACGTTCTGTATATCTCGGTGGATCTGTAAGAGAATTGGGGATAAGTGTCAAGACCAGGAAAGTTACAGGTATGGACTTAAAGTCCGTTTGTAGCCTTACTGCTCTTTGTGCCTAGCCCTTGAAAATTCAATGGGAGGATTTGGCTTCGCAAAAATCTTTCTCCCTTTGAAAGCATCCTACTTTTCTTCCTACTTTTTCTCCTACTCTTTTTTTTTTTTCCTAATTGAGGCAAACTCCTCCCTAGTGCTGTATCTTCAGGGAAAGTTGTAATCTACTGTTCGTTAATTTTCCATTTTCTTTTCCTTTTCTGCCTACTCTGTCAATCAAATGCTACTGCTGCCTCACATCAGGCAAAGGTTTGTTCTAAGAGCTGACTCTTTGGAAAACTGTTGTAAAACTACATAGTGATGAGRCCAATTGTATTCTGTAAAAATGTAAAGGGTTGCCTTGGAAATTTCTTAGAAATAAGGGAACCAAATGGTAAATGATAACTTTTCCCTGTARATTTTATTTTAACCAGCTAAGGATTTCGGTAACATAGGCATGATTGTTAGAATCTCTGTAGCACTGTCCAAAAAGCTTGCAAATGTATCATACTTCCAYGAGTACTTTGTATATGCATATTGATAGATACCCTTCATTGCTCCATGCCTCACTAGACCAGCACAGAGCACATCAGAACAGTCGAACAAATCCAAGGTGGTTATTGCATTGCCTTGGCATTTCTAATGAYGACTTTTAGGGTTCAGGGGGCACGTGCCTAGTATAGAAGGCTGGGAAGTTTTCCTCTGAAATATGCATGCTGCAGTGAAGAGAGGGAGAAGAGCACGGCACGACGTCTCTTCAGTCAGCGTGGAGCAACGCGGCTGTGACAAACAYGACCTCAGGTTGAAGAATATGCTTCTGTCCTTCAGAGGGTCGATCTGCTTTCCCCCCCTGGCCAGGGCGCTGGAGGAACAGCCCCTCGGGAGGGGTGGCGGGTGCTGCAGCCCCCGTGGGCAGCCCCGGCACGGCGAGCGTGAAGGATTTCCTTGTTCTAAATGCAGCGACGTGGGAATCTCTGAATGACTCGAAGGATAAGATTTGTCTGTTCTCATTGGCGATTTCCCTTTTTTTGTCAGATGAATGATCAGTTAGTCCCATCACAAACTCTAAAATGTACAAAAGGGGAACTGACATTCAAGAAAAGTGATGTGTTTGCCTTTAGCTGTAGCTACTTATAATSATTATACACACAACAGTTGACGTGTTTACCTATAGTTGATGAGTAGTCTATAAATGAGAGGCACTTTCTGCAGGTGGCAAAAAAGCGGAAGACTTAAGATGATGTTTGTTCCAGTATGGAAAACTCCATTTTTGCCTATTGAACTCATGTTTGGTAGTTTCTTTACCTGGAAAACAGTCCCCCAAATGGATGCCTCTCTTATTGATGTAGAAGCACTTCTAACTTTAAGTGGATACATTGAACTCCTTGAAAAATCACAACTGTGAACTACTTCTGTTTAATTTTTCATGTTTTGTGTGCTTTTGTCAAATGCGGCTTTAGAAKACTCTTTCAATTCCAAGTAATTGTCTTTATACTGCGGGAAAAAATGTTCATTTACTTACAACCAAAATTGTACATTAATAGAAATGAATTAACTATAGAAACTGTATTAAATATTGAAAAAAAAGAAAAAGAAATGTTTATAGTGTAGCTTCTGCCTCTTAATCTTCACTAAGGAATTTCCACTTTTCTCAAAGCCAGGTTCTGTACTAATGGAAATAAWTCAGGGATTTCCTGAAACGATTTTKATTTTTATTTTATAATATGTTATCTTAATTTTTTAGCATCTTGAAAATCAAACATATCTGTTCTCATATTCTCAACCATCTCCCTTCATAGAAAGGCCTTACAAATATTGATGTAAAATAGAAGGTACAGTATATTTAAAATCTAGTCCTTCAGTGGCAAAAATATTTCTGCATAATATTTAATATAKTTAGATGCAATAAGGATTGAAAGGATGAAAGGAAATGTATATGGAGCAGYGGTAAGTCTGCTCTTGCTTTTGTGTTATGAAAGCAGGCACTTAAAAACAGTTTGGAAACAGATTTTTTGTTTGAAGTTTTGGGGTGTGTATTCTGGGAAATTGAAAACAGAACAAATTCAGTCTGTTAGAACAGATTTTTCTCCCTCTACCATGTGTCTCACGAAAATGTTCTTTACAGGTATGGATATGGTTGTACCAGTAAATGTTTGCATTTTAAATTTTGTACTTATAAAGTAAAGCTGAGCAAATAATTCTATTTAAAAATCAAGTAAGAATCATATGCATTGGACATAACATGAGACTTTATCTTCCCRAGCAAGTTTTTGTTAGAAGAGCATAGTAAATTACTCTCAGAGTAAGCTAGTTAAATGTTTTGTATTATGCTGTATTTTAAATATTTGATGAATAAACATGAAAGGCTTGTGTAATCATTTAGGAATTCCAGTGCCATTAGAAATGCATGTATCATTGAGTTTTAGAGAAATCAAAGCCTCTTTATGTAATCATTATGCAGTATATTACAGAAACAAATTCCCATGTGGCTGAAATTCTCCATGACTGGCTTTCTTCATGCCAGAAATGAGGATTTTGTTTTGATCTGTTCTTTGTTTTGTCCTGTTCACCATGGATGGCATGATCATAAAGGGAGGGGAAAAAAATCTGCTTTCCAACATGTAGTTTTTTAAGAAACTGTCTGCAGCTTGTGTAGTGATGGCTGGAAAGCCAGGAGAACAAAGGACAAATATAGTGTAGCGTGGTCAAAATTTAGCACATTTTGTTCTCTCAAAGTCTCAACAGCATAAATGTGAATGCACATTATGAACGTCACCAAYTGAACTCAAGGTTTCAGTGTAAAAAGCAGTTACCATATTGGACAGAGTATCAGCTGCTTTCTAGTGTTACGGCACTTKGTGGTATGTGAGAGAGATGCCCTTTCACTGAGGAGTAAACTGACTTCCCTCACCTTGAATTTATTACTTATCGATGAGATCATGGATCATTACCAAGGAGTCACTGGCACAGTAACATTAGGTATGATTATATTTAGTCTTTTGGGGTTTTTTTTTCGGCATTCTGGGGTCTTGAGAATTTGGTGGATTTTTTTTTTTCCCCTGGAGTTTTTTTTCATCACAGTCATCACACACAACTATTTTTAAATCAAGAACAGTTGACGATTTTTATAGTACCATGCAGCTGTTGATGTTTATTCTTGCAGTCTTATTATCCTTAAATCCTTTGTCATATATGCAGTTTCACTAATGTGAAATGAAAAAGCTGCAATTCACAATTATCCAAACCACTTTAATAAGATTTCTCCAATTCGGAGTAGGGAACACTATGGCCTTCTATTTTATGTACAGTTCCTTCCCCTAGTTTTGTTTTTCTTCCCCAGCTTTCTCTGGAGGCTTCAGCATATTTCAGTAAGGCGCAGCATTTAAAACATAACCGTTGTAATGGTTCRTAGAGCTATCAAGGTAACTTAGTTTAGAGCAAAACCAAAGATACCAATTAGCAAAGRCTGTTCTGTCAGTTTTGACTGTAAAACTTACACCTGAGGCATCTTGRAGTGAAATTCAGAGAGCTTTCACTGGAGAGAAATTAGAGAAATGCATTTTGTCTACAAGTTGATAAGCAGGCGTGCTGTCATACACACCAAGGAGTAGTACGTTTGCACCAATTCTAGTGTATGTATTCTTGTGAGATAAGACGAAAATTTTTTTGAGGATGTGTGTATTACGTTGATCTGACTTGATATGTACAGTCATTTCTGGTGGAGGCTGGAGTCGTCTTTCTTTCTGTGTCTCACTGTTATGTATGGTTGTCTACATTGCTCAGGTTTTTGGTTCTACGGTAAGACTATGGGCATTTGTCACTGTATTGTTGTTAGGCGATACAAAGAAAATYACTGGATCTCTGTGGAGTAGAAATAAGAGCGGAGTGTACTACCTTATCTCTTCTGGATCTAGTCGCACAAAACTATGCAGGTGTTACTCTCTAGCAAGTTTATGTCTGTACTACTTCCACCAAAATCTGGGAGCAGGACCAGAGGCAGCATTGGATCGCAGCTCCTCAGTTTTACATTCCCTGCTTTACCCCTCAGAAGTTTTACTGGGAGTGTCATGAAGCAGTCAAGAGTACTAAACTTTTTTCTATATGCATTGAGAGATAAAAGCGAATTCCTCTGATTACAACAGCATCTGCACCATGAGCAGTTGTATGAATCCRTTTTGTCTTAAAATACGGATTCATAAGTTTGGGTTGGGAGAAAAACATTTCTCTCTTGAGAAGACTTCAGACAGGATTGTCTGCTTCCTGACAGAAAATCTGTGTCAGGAGGGACAAATGTGATTTATTTCCTGTAGAAGGCAGCAGACAGTATGTCTTTGGGATGCTTGGAAGRCTTGGATTTTGACACACAGCTGCCTTAGTGAAATCGAGCACGGAGGTCCTTGATTTGTTATAGCTATAGATTCTCACTGCCTCCATTCCTGGGGAATAACTTGGCAGCTTTTCAAAAAGAAGTAATTGCAAGGCTCTTGCTCAAGAAATTATCTCTGAATGTGGAAGCTCTGGACAGTTACTGCCCAATTATTGCTACCCTGTTCTGAAATAACATCACCCCTGCGACAAGGAAGTTTCTGAATAATTAACTGTGCCCAAATGGCTTTCAGGCTTGGGTATGACAGAAKAAACACTGTCCTTGAAGTATAAATTAAAGTATAGGTACATACACCCTGTTCCATTGAGAGGCTTCCTGAAAGACGACTTSTGTGTATGTACAATACTGTGCGAGACTTGTGTCCAGGGTTTCATTGTCCATTAAGACAGCATTGGCCTTAGCAGTTAGCGATCCTCTCCTGGTGGATAAATGTGTCTTGATGTAGAATTAGCCCCAGTATGGAGTAATGGTGACAAGAAGTGAAAGGACATCATCTAGTTCGAAAAAGCGAACTATTATTTGCCTTGGTTTTGGTTTGTTTCCCCCCCTCCTCCTGCCAGTTCACTTCTTCCCAGATTTGCAGTTTGGTTTTCTGTTAGGTGTGCAGCCTGGCTTGTATGCCTGAGGTGGACCATGCTGCTTTCTTAGTGTTTCTGAAACTCTTAGATGAAGCTGTTTCTAGAGTTAACCAAATTTTTTTTCACCTTTAGTTAGGCATACTGGACATATCCATTGAAATACTATTGAATATGAGTGATCTGTCCTTTACACAGGAAAAACTGGAAATTCAGGTTATTAAAACAAAGTAGTTCATACCTCTTACGATCTGAACACTTAGCTAAAGCAACATAAGATATTCTGGTTTGGCGATCTCCTTTTTAAGAGAAATTGTACATGAAATGTGTGTTTACTATATTTGCATCTGTAATACAGTCATAGTGAATCTTACGAGACTGTATAGCTTAGACACTCCTTTTGATTAGGTTATAATTGTTGATGTGTTTGAATTATTACAAACGGAAGGGGCAATAAATTTGTTGCTTCTTTAGTGAGTGGCTGTCATTTATAGCAGTTTATTGAGATGCTCTAAGTTAACCTGCACAGCGTTACACTTCACGTTTCATTAAAATGGAAGTGGCTGGTTCTGACTTCGGGAGTTCAGCACTGTAGGTCCTGGCTGTTTAAGACCACGTGCTTTGTGTCCTGACTGCTTGGCACTTTCCACAACTGAGGTTGCACTGTCTGAAATCAGATGCAATAGATACTTTATATAGCAATGGCAACTGGTTTAATATGGGTCTAAGGATTGGGAAAAAGTTCTCGGTTTGAAACAAATTGCATAGCTTTATTAGAGATAAAAAGCAAAGCTTTATTTTATAAAGAAAAGCAAACGTATTTTCAGATGGTTTTAACATTTATTATGAATTCTAGTTGAGAGATGATAAAAGTAAGCGTATGTGGTTTGGGAGTGTGTAGACGTTTTTCTCTACCATTTTGGCCACCAAGTGACCAGAGCACAAGAATTTGACCTGGAAATAAACAAACTTTGTTTTGAAAATGAGCTTCTGAGGCGACCTCTGGACTGTGGAGCAGATACGCTTTGCAGTAACATCCTGTAGTCCTTTGCCACTGATATCTAGCCCTGGAGATGTGGTGAGTGTCTGGCCAACATCCCAACACAAAGTGCATATTGGGAGGCAGATGCTAGGAAGAATCTCAGAGTCTCAGTTTTAGATGTGTTCTAGAGGACCAATCTAATAGTGCATAGCAAGGTAGTCCCATCATTGCTATCTTAGATGACACACCACGCTGAAGTCATTTGTTTGGCTGTTCTGTTTCATGGCTGCTGAAATTTGATTTGGGCACATGATGGGTGGGAGATGGCGAAGTAGCTGGCCAAGCAAAAAGATTAGTAGGGRTGTGACAGGAAGAAAATGTCGGGGGACAAGGAGACTCATATGCAGAGGGAGAGAGATTGAAGTAGAAAGTGTGGCCAAACTTTGATACGTTAAGAACTTAAATAGCCCACCCCTTTCTATCTCAGGTTTGCATATAGTTAGAGCTGGATTTGTTTGTTTGCATACAAATAGAGTTGGATCTCTGAAGTGGGCTTCAAGTCCTAATTCCTTTGATATTAGCTGTTGGAAAGAATAATGACGCTTGTAAGGCCATGGAAGGACTTACTGGAGAAATAACCATCAATACTGTAGAGCCTCAAGATAATACATCTTTGTCTTTGAGACTGTAGTGCAAAATACAGAATTAGCTAAAATATGAATAATATAAAGACTGAAGAGTTGTGTAATAGGAGCTCAGGTAAAATGAAGGAGACCACATGTTTCCCTACAATTGCTTTGCTAATCCAGAGTTCATGTAATTACACTGTATACCTGCACGCTCTTGTTTTCTGTGTCTAAGGCTTTCAGGTTAAGTGGTGGTGTTAGCTTCATTTGCTTCCACAGTTGCTAATACAGTAACATTGAATATAATAAATTGTAATTTTTTTTGGTGTGTGATGTTGAGTATGAAAGTTGGGGGAAAGGGAACAAATTCAGTTTCAGCCTCTATAAACAAGGAACATAGAGCTTTAGTAACTAAAACAACAAGTAAAGTGTATGTTTTATTTTCCTTGAAAAATGCAGCCAATATATACTGGTATAAGTAGCAAGCGCAATATGATGAGTTATGCAAGTGTATTTCTTACTATCTTTTTTAAAAGTATCATATTCAGAGAATATTGAATTGTGTGTAGTTTGCTTACCTACACCAAAACAGTAATTTCAAGTAACTTTATTTCATTATATTTGTGGTTTCTCATTTCTGTGATTTATTCATGGCTCATTCAGATTTAGTCCTTCAAACGATGAGAAAAAGCCTATAATACTTTATTAAAGCCACTTAATTTTTCAATGAAATATTTAAGTTGCCTTTTTCAGATAGGGAAACATTTTAATTACCATTGAATTAATGTAATAATACTACATTATTATTAGCACTTATTTTAAGCAGATAAACACTTTCTCCCAAATTAGCCTATGCTGATGCTGTAATACCATTCACCTGTAATAACACCTCACCTTCCTGAAGAATACAGTGGTTTTGGGGGGACATTTGGTTTTGGCTCAAATTTGTAAAGTTGATTTATTTTCTTGTCTTTCCATGAAATGAAACCTGTTTTAAAAGGTGATATTAGACAATTGCCCTCACTTGCCCCTCACTACAAGAAGGACATTGAGGTGCTGGAGCGTGTCCAGAGAAGGGCAACGAGGCTGGTGAAGGGTCTGGAGCACAGGTCTTATGAGGAGCGGCTGAGGGAGCTGGGGTTGTTTAGCCTGGAGAAGAGGAGGCTGAGGGGAGACCTTATCGCTCTCTACAACTACCTGAAAGGAGGCTGTCGTGAGGTGGGTGTTGCTTCTTCTCCCAAGTAACAAGTGATAGGACAAGAGGAAATGGCCTCAAGTTGCGCCAGGGGAGGTTTAGATTGGATATTAGGAAAAATTTCTTCACCGAAAGGGTAGTCAGGCATTGGAACAGGCTGCCCAGGGAAGTGCTGGAGTCACCATCCCTGGAGGTATTTAAAAGACGTGTAGATGTGGCGCTTTGGGACATGGTTTAGTGGGCATGGTGGTGTTGGGTTGACGGTTGGACTTGATGATCTTAGAGGTCTTTTCCAACCTTAATGATTCTCTGATTCTATGATAAAGCAGCCTTTTAAGTGTTCGGGAAAAAAAGGGCCCAAGAATGTGCACCGTATATGTTTGATTTCATTTGCAAGTGGTTTTGTTTTGGTTTGGTCTTATTGGGGGGATGCTTTTAGGGGGAAACGGACTGTTTCTAGTAAGATCCTGGGCCTGATGGTACTTTAAGCTTGCCAGGTCTAGCTGACTGGGTGAGTCAAAATTTCCACGTGGCATAATTTCGGGATCTTGGGCTGGCAGGGAGTCCGAGGGCGGGGTGCTGCTTGCAGCCTGGAATATAGGTTAGTGTCTGAGCAATAACAGAGAGAGAAGGAGAGAGAGAATTCTGAAAGGTGCATGTATTTACGTGAAGTTTTTTCAATTCATTTTTAGAAGAGGGCTTAAGTTGTTCCTTTTTAATCTCTTCTTCCTTCTCCCAGTTTTCAGATCACTGAGAAGATCATGTTTAAGTGGTTTATTTTATAAGCTGGGTGAAAAGTTTGGAGTTTGTCCCCCGTGACCTCAAAGAGCAGTGTGTGCTGTTTAGTGCTCTGACTTTTTTCTGTATGTTGTTTATAGAGTCAATAGTAACAAAATCCTAAGGAAAATGAAAATGATCTGTACTGAAATTCTGAATAGCGTTGAAGGTCTACTACATGTTAATAGAACTGTTCCTATGTATACAGGAGGGACTTGCATACGTGTATTTATGGTCACGCAGTCTTTTAGAAAAGGTGCTACTTTTCGAGGTACAATTTCTTCAGGATGTTTAAAGAAAAAAGCTGAAATGTAGGCTACCGTATCAGGTATCTTTATTTACTTATTTGATAGTGCTCTTTTCTGTCTCTAAATCTATATGGTCCTTGTAACCACTAATTAAGTTAACTGTCTCTCCATAACCTTTCCATTTTCAAAGAGGAAAATTGAAGAAGTAGGGCTTCTATTGTTACATTTGATTAGCTTCAGATCCAGAGTTGGGATTTTACCAGTTCTGTTAATCAATCCTTTTTCTCTAATCGCGGTATCTGAAAGTGGAGGTGATGTGTGACCGCAGTATTTCTCTGGTGGTATTAGTTCAAACACAGAGTTGTTTGCAGCACGTACTGAGTGTTCCCACTTGTCCCTTCTGGGGTTCTATGAAAGTGTTACTATGTTCAGAATATTTTGATACTGAATATTAACTTGCAGCAATTTACTGGCTGGAAAATATTTGTGCAGGGAAGAACAGCGACTACCCTGTTAGTCTGAAGAAATCCACATGCATATCCTCCTATTTTTAACATAAAAGCCTCATCGCAGCTTGTGATCATTTTCATGTTGAAGGTATAACCGAATGTTAGTTATCTGTACTTGTGGTTGTTCTTAGGACATCGTATCTTGTGTGTAGCACCATTGCAAAGTTTTGCCAAGCGTGCGGTCTCTCTGCGTGCTTCTTGACGTCAGGCTTTCTGTACTGGCTCTTGCGTAAACCCTTACGTGGAATGCRTAGGCTGGAAGAGAATGAAATGTCTTTGGAGTAAGCTGGAGGATGCTGAACCTGTGATCTGCACGGCCCTTCAGCTCCTGCCCACGGTTGCTTGTCAAGCTCTAACTCGGGCTCGGAGTGTCAGTGCTACACAGAAATTACTCAGTGTGGGGTGTATCTGGAGAAAAGGCCATAGTGCTGTTCCCTTCATGCTTGACCTCTCCGGACAGCTTCAGAGCTTGGAGGAGCCTGTCTGTAGTATGGGTTAGTGTGCTTACGCTGTGGAAAGCAGGTGAGTCCRTTAGAATTTCTGTCAAAGAGACCTAGCCACATCTGTACACATATCAGTAAATTAGATTTGTGTGCAGCGCTTGTTATTTTTAGGAGAAGTCTCAGAAGTATTTTGCAAACTGGGACATTGTCTTTGATATGCTGTCAGACCTCCAGCAGAARGTGCATCTGCACGGCAGTGTTGTGCCAGGGAGATGGACCCTCTTGTCACCTGTGAATGCAGTTTCTATGCAGAGAGAGARAGATACGCTTGAGGTTAAGTTAAATATACTCACCTCTGGAGTCAACAACTGTTTGACTAAGAGATGGCAATACCACACACTGCTTGAAGATAAGAGCTGAAGTTGCACCTTACTAAAGGTACTGGGAGGCTTTTGACAGGCTCGTTGAATCAAGAACGTGRCCAGAACACAGGGAACCGGACTTCTGCTTCAGGATTAAATCCTCACGATAAGCAAGGACGTATTGAAGTAAAATGCTTCCAGAATGAGCAATGACATTCTGTTTAACTGAATTCTCCTGACAGTCTTAAAGATAATATTAATCGCAGTAGCTTTTATGATGGAAAATGACRTTTGCAGTACGTTAGTACAAGCTGCATTCCCCACCCCTCCCGAGCTGTTAGTATTTTTATAGGGTTTGAATTGAACTCTGGATGTAATTCAACTCTGAAAATTGCTTCTTAATGAAAATTTTCTGTACTGTAAATGTATATGAAAATGTACCTAATTATGTCTCCAGAAATAATGTTTGAATCCAGTATTTTCAGAAATAACAGGATACTTAATCAGCAGTCTGTCCTTATTTGGAACTGAAAGGGAATTTGTTGAAAAAAGCCAAGAGAAAAAGGAAGGATGGATGCCTCACTGATCTTCACCGAAATTGTTAAATTCCCTAGGAACTTTTGATATGCTCATGTTCCTTGCTGTTGGAGTTCCTATCTTTCGGTTCCAGAAACTTGGAGAGTTAGTTCAATAGTGAATGAAACCTGATTTGCCACGGCCCCCCCGGCACCTTCTGGTGGTGTCGGGGCCCCGTTTGACTAGTGCAGCTTGCGCTGGGGCAACCGGCATGGCAGGGAGCTGGCGGTGCAGAAGCAGCAGCTSGAAAGACTTGACAGAGGAGCTAAAAACTTCACAAAAGGGTTTYAGTCAGCTCTATTTGGTCTGCTGGCAAATGTCTAGATTTCTGAAAAGGGCTCTAAAAATAAGTTTCTTTTCAGTGGCTTTATAGTTTGTGACAGCCTCTGTTTCATGGTCCTACCTTGTTAGGTCGTCTTTTAAAGCACAAGACACGTTACCCTTGAACAAAAGAGAACTTTTTGGCATGGACTTCATTGAAAATTTTTTGTTCAGTTGGCAACGACTGAGAGTTGATTCTTACATAATTTTTGTTCACCTTTAGAGTTAGATTTATGTAATTTGTGAGAGGCTCTGTTTCATGTCTCTTTTTCTGTTACTTTTTGTGTTTTAGCATAGATATACCACATCAGTGCAAAAAAAAAAAAAAAAAGGCAGTTTTCCTGATATGACAAAGTTATTCCCTTGACAGATAGAGAATGCAACTAACCTACTTAGACTGCTGCTACTCATATGCTATAGTAGTCGTTGAGGAAATTATAGCTCATATGCTGGACTGGAAAAAACTGAAAGGTCTGGAATGGTACTGGATGGTCTAAGGTGCTTTTTAGGAATCAAACATGACTTTTAATTTTTTTCTTTTTTTTTTTTCTCCATATTAGGACTTTCACTGTAGCTGAAGATTATGTTAAGGCTTATGGGTTGAATTTATAAAGATAYTCAGACTGGAGATATTTATACACCTAAAGATGCCAGTGGGCTGCTGTATGGATTCTAATCAAGTTAGGCATCCAATTTTCCATTTTTTAGCTCCTTGAGGTACTTTTAGTCTCCCTGTACCTAATCAGGTCACAAAAATGTGACCCTAACTTCTCCAGACTGGTGTCCGCTATAGCATCTCTGTCAGAGTACAGATGTCCACGTGCCAACACGTAAGCGATATGCTCCATGAACTTTCAAGAGGGAAGTCAAGTACCTTTTCAAGAGTTAATTGACCAGTGGTCTGGGTGGAACACATTCCTGGCCATCAGACCACTCCTCAGACCCGCTCCTAACAGTTGTCTTTAGTGGGAAGATGGATTACAGCTCTTCTACAATCAGACGGGGGGTGGAGGATATATTGGCCTACACAATGATACTGGTTTTCAGGGARTCTTTGGGCAGACTGGGGGAGAGAGGTGTCTCAGTGTCCAGTCCTTGCCTTGGTCATTACTTTACAAAACTGAGTTGAAGAAATTCAGTTATATGGTTGATAGGCCCTGAAAAAAAAAAAGCTGGGGGGGAGGAACCCAGGTTTTAATGCAGTTTTACCAGGTACACGTACAATGAGACAAATACTGTGAGGATTGAAGATCAGATAGGAGGACCTTTGGAATATAGAACCTGAAAACCCATGTCTGGCAGGTTTCTATACAATCAGCAACATGGCATCAAGATAAATTATTTTCAGAAAAAAGCTGCCATAAATGTAATGAAGTAGTAATTCAGCAGAACAGACTGTTTCCATTGAAACATTTTGGACTGAATTCCAAAATATTACTAATGTGATAC
Organism: Oceanodroma leucorhoa; assembly: GCA_030449065.1. Taxonomy (NCBI): domain Eukaryota; kingdom Metazoa; phylum Chordata; class Aves; order Procellariiformes; genus Oceanodroma; species Oceanodroma leucorhoa. The sequence goes on from JASVER010000030.1 coordinate 4,279,403, forward strand.
GCAGCTTCCCTTCCCTCACATTTCTGTTGGGAAACTGAGTAGGTATCACTGTGTCTAGTCTCAGTCATTCTAAAATTCTGTTTACCTTTCTTTGTACTTGAACACACAGATGGTTACTATAACATCATTTTGTCTTATATGCCTGAAGAGAAGTATGTTGTTGAATTTGGTTCTAATTTCACAATCAGAAATCACATAATGTCTTCTGTATTTTTTAAATGGACTGTTCCGTTCAAAAGCCTGCTTTTTTTATTATACTGTATAAAATTTGTGTATTCACGCTGTGTTTGGTTTTGTTTTCTAGAGGGGATGAAGATTTGTGTTGATTAGTTCAGTGGGTTAAAACCATCTTAAAATTGAAGTTGAACTGACCATTCAGAACAGTGAGGACAGATGCACTGATGAACCTGAGTGACTTTTCAGTCTTGGAAAAAGAATGAAGATTTTTGTTTTGAAAGAGGTGAAGCAATAGGAAATATGTGACAAAGGGGGATTTTAATGAATAAAAGGGTTAAAGACAATTAGTAAATTTGGATTCAACCTGTGCTCTTGTTTTTTAATGAACAACTTAGCAGTTAGGCTTTTGAACCGAGATACAAATATTGTCTTCATTACTCCTGTTCTTAGAGTCACAGGAAAGACTGTGAAGGCTGTGATCTTTTGCTTCTAAATCTTTGTTATACAGGACCACTGGAAAGGAAATTAAGTGTTTAATATAGCAGTGACAATACATTTATGAAAGTTCAGCTCTGTCGGCATGTCCTTTCTAAATTCCTGTTCTCTGAGTTTTGTTGACCATAAAAACTGGCTTCAGGCTAAGTATATAAAGATTTAAGACTCAACTCTTACAAGTATATGGGGATTTTGATGCAGGAATCTTTTATTATGACAGTGTGAGTATATATCATAATGAATATTTTTTTAATGAATTTTAAAAATAGGTAGTCATTTTTAGGTGCTTGAGTGTGATGGTTTGGCTTTGTGTGGAGGTTCTTGGGGGGTTTTGTGGGGTCTTTTTTTTTGGTTGTGTGGTTTTTGTGTTGTTTTTTGGGTTTGTTTTTTTTTTTTTTTTTTTTTTTTTTTCATTCCATTTAAAGTACTTAGAAAGGGGGAATAGGCTGATAAGAAGTAAATTGTGTGGGGGATAAAATACTGATCCTGTGCTCATATGGATGTATGTAATTAATACAACAGTACTCTAACTATTACAAGTACGACCATATTCATACTCATTCATGCACCTTAGGACCAAAGAGCAATTTGGATTTGTCTGAATCTGTCCCACTGAATATTGGATGTATACAGGCTAGGTGGCTAAAAATGATGCAGGCTTCATAGCAGGGTATCTGCGCTGGTCTAGAATAGCAGTCATAGCCCTCAGGGCAATGCAAGCATAACGGCAGTCAAGCAGTGCCCGAAAGTATTCAAGAGGAGTGAAGCTCAAAGGGGATTTACAATTTTTCAATTACATTCAAAAATATGGTCTTTTGGAAGGGAGTGTTCAGTTAAGTTGAAAATTAATCTTTTTCTGAAAGAGAAAGAGTTATGCTGAGTCACAAGGTGATCTATCATTGAATGGTTTTGGTATTATCCAGTGTCCAAACAGTGACTTTTACCTATTTTATGAGTGTATGCTAATAACGTCTTTTGTGTCAAATATAAGTGAGAGCATGAAATTGGAAGGTCCACTGCCCTTCTCTATCTAATTTYCAACAGCCCTGGTTTTAAAGTCTGGGGAATACTGCCTTAGTTTAAATAGCTCTTCTCCTTCCTTTGATGTTAATGCACAGTTGCATTCATTTAAAATAATCATACCTCCTTTTAGCTCTTGTTTTCTGATGCTAAATAAATTTGAACTATTTTACTCTTCTTATCTAAAACAGGTTCTCCATTCTTACCTGTGTCCTTAATCCTGTTTCTTGAATATGAATGGCAAGTGCACACAGTATTGCTGATAAATACCTTTCCTGATATATCTGAAAAGCATATTTGCTTTTTTCGAAGTTGTTGATGCCTCATACTGAGCTTGCTTATTAATGATATGCTTAAGTCTTCCTGCCGCTGTGTTTTCTGAACTAATGTGCTTCTAGCTTGTAGAGGAAGTGCTAGTTGTTACTAACTGAATGCACCGCCTTGTATTTAATACGGTTATGTTTCTGTTACTCAGATCTTCCATGTGTAATTCTTCCTGTATCCCATTGCGGTTTTACTTGTTATAGATTCTGCCTTTTAAGTTTCATTATAAAGCTTCTACAATTTTTGCCATAGTGTTCAGTGAAAATCTGAAATAAAATTAGCCCTGCCACTGAATCTCAAGGAACTCTCATTGCTGTTTCAACCCTACCATTTCCTGATTAGCCAATCTGTTAATCTCTCTAATTTCTTTCTAACTGACTAATAATTTTTGAAAAGGCGCTATATCAAATGCTTTATTGAAGTCCAGAAGATAAGAGCTACTGCATTTCCTTTGTCTAGACAGTCAGTTATCTCATTGAAGGAAAATAAGAAATCAGCCTTGCTTGATCTCCATTTAATGAACATATATATTTTTCTAATATGAATACATACACATGTATGTATAAATATGGTGGCAACCATCAGTAATACAGTCAACTGGTCAGTGGGGATGCAAAATAATGACTAAATCTTAAATTACTGGAAAGGTCTAGAATAACTTGCAGCTTTTAGTAAGATGCCAACTAGACTATCGATTATCCTTGTGAGCCTACTGATGTTGGAGAAGTCTAACTATGAGGAGCAGGAAACGCTGTGAACTGGTGGGACTTGAGGAGAAAGAAGATCCAGAACTGCATTAACAAAGGGCTGAATCATAACTGATGGAGTTCTGGAGGGGTGGGTGGTTTTTTGTTTTGTTTTTCTTTTCTCCTTTAGCATATTTGAGAGGTCTGACATCTGTGAGATCTTTCTGAGATCTAAAGTTACGTTTTTAATCTTAGGAGTCTAACATGCAGGATTAGCTTCTGGTTTCATTATTTTATATTAATTGGTGGTTTATATTGCCAAATACTTTCCAGGTTAAACATACCACTCATTGTTTTGGTTTTCTTTTTACACTGGGCAATGTAGCTATATTTCCCTTTAGTACCTACCACAGTTTATTTGCAAAGTGTTTCTGACAGCAACTTTAAATCTGTTTGGATCTCAACCTGTTGGCGTGTTCCAAATGGCAGCAGGTGGTTCTAGGTGGCTCACAGTTGATCAAAGCCATGAGGTGGTCTTACATGCTGCTACATATCAGTGTTGTTCAGTCTTTAGCTTTTTCCCCTTCTCAGTTATATGATTCTTTAGGCAGTTTTAGTGTTAACACTGAGCTAGAGTAATGCAGATTTCTTTAAAACACAGAATTGCATTCATTTTGCTGGAAATCTAGTCGAGTGATAGAAAATCTCCTTTGAACAGTCCTAACTTCAAGTTGCCTTCATGAAATAATGAAACTATTATGATCAAATTTGGTCTATGTACATTTGAAACACTGTTCTCTCATGAGCATTTCAAACTTGGGCAACAGTGAACTTTTCAATGAGCTCAGGAAGTACCTCAATATCTGCAGAAAAATGCATTTTATGGGGTCTCATGAGGTTCATTGCATAATTTTCTCTTGTTTAACAAGTAATTGTTTTTGTATGGAGAAAATAGGGGTTTCAAACTTGAGGTAGATTTCTGGTGTGAAGMATTTCTCCTTTGCAGTTTTGCAGTTCTCAAGGACAAAGATTCTGCTCTTGTATTTAAAGGAAAGAATAGGTCAATTTTGCTCAGAGGTAAACCCAACTGTTAAGAAAAAACAGACTCCTGAATTTTCATCACGGGTCCTCAGTATATGTCCTTCCCTTTGCCTGCTTAGTGAGAGAATCTTTTTCATGTACGAAACAGCATTGAAGTAACCAAACTCTTAAGATGAGGTTGAGAACACAGACCAACAATTCATTGTATTAATTTCTGTTGTGATTTGGCACTGTACACTTAATCTGCAATAGATGTACTGGATATTGCAATAAAATTCAATTCAATTTTTTCCCCCCAATTTTGTTAAGCCATTTTAGGCCATGTAAATACCAGTTTCTTCAGCTGTTAAAATCAAAGTTTACTATTTGGTTTAATTTCAGTGAAGTTCCTTTTTTACACCAGATTCTCTTTTAGAGACCTGAAGCCCCTGGTATTGTAGTGGTGTTACTTCAGTGTCACATTGGCACAGCTAGGAGCTGCCCTTAATTGTTTTAAGCAGTATTTATTTTACAAAAAGCATGAGGTATTTATATTCATGTTTGGGAAAATACCTGTTAAACAGCACATTTTTATTACACTTATTGACTCTTTCCCTGCTAAGAATAATTTTTGTTGAGACTGTATTTTCCTTACTAAATTGCTGCCATCCAGCATTTAGCTGAATCCATTTTCCCCTGAGGTATCTTGGTGAAAGGGCTTTTCTGATTAAGTGTATCACAGTTAATTAAAATGATACTGTAATTTCATTCTTTTTGTTATGGTCCTGAAATTCTGAAGTTTTGACATCAATTTCTTGTCCTTTTATAGTTTTTCCCTTGTTATGCTGGCTTTGAAGAAAATAGCCATTAGCAGCTTAGACATTGTTAGGGCAGAAATTATGACAGTATATTGGCATTCCTAGAATGGAAACCATTGCAGAAACCATGTGTGTTACCTTAGCAGTGAAGTAACTGCAGTTGCACAGTTTATTTCGATGACAGTGATATTACTGGTTTGTTTGGTGTTTGGTATTGAGTTTAGGGAAGTGGGAGGTGGAAGTGAAATTAAGAGTTAAGATGCTCAGTTTAGTGTGGATATGCCCAAAAGAGGCATTATTATAAAAGAAACATCAAAAAGAGCCTTGTTAAATACAAGGAATTCAGACATTTTTCACTTAAAGTGTTGACACTGTATTTCCTGCTTTTGCTGGAGAACAGAAATGAAGTATGCAGCTAGTGCACGAACTTTCATTGACACCAATAGGCATGGGACCCAGATTTCAAAAATTTTCAGTTGTGAGTGAAAAATATTATTTTAATTTTCCTCAAACATTTCTGTTGTACAACCTGAATGAAAAAGTTTTGAAAAAGTGATGTACGAAGTAACAATTTCTTTCACTGACTGTAACGTCAATGTTTTTGTTTTCCAAAATGATTTTAAATTTGTCATTAAAAAACCCTAGACTACTGGTTTAATAGTAAAACCAGTTAAGTAAGTGGTTTTAGTGTATTAACAAGATCTGAGGTTAKAGAAGAAAGGTGGTTAAGCAACCATGGCTCTTCAAGTAATTTCATACGTAGTCTATCATCTGTCCTAAGTCAGCACCCAAATTCTTCTTCGGAACAAGAAGATGCTCATAGCTCTGAGAGGCCCATTGTGTTTTGCTAACCGTGTTTCTAAATCCTCTGAGGAGATAAGTCACTTGAATAGCGTGCTGGATGAGAGACAGTACGGGAGTTACACATCAGAAGTCYCTGAATAGCCTGGCTTTTAATGTAGCTCTGCCCAGCTGGATTGTATGGCTGAGACGCGTGGGGTTTTTGGGATGGTTTCAATTAGGTCTCGGGCTTTGAAGAGGTATTAAAATAGTACAGTGGTTGGAATACATAAATGTGTTTGTTAGGGGGATACCCCCAACTGTGAGCAGAGGAAGGAAGCTGAGTAATCCTGTGGTATGTGGAATGGGAGACAAGAACCTATGTTCGTAGTTTTGCCCCAGGCTGAATATGTTATCACAGGCAAGTCACAAATATTTTATTTCTATTCTGCAGAGGCTTTGATTTTTATGGAATTACYCCCAGTGCATGAGATTAAATATGTTTGTGTACATTGCTAGGATCAGTGTGACAGGTAACCAAGCTTAATGTCTGAAGATGCTAAGCACCAATACAGTGGCTAGGTAAAGAGGAGCTTCTGCCTCAGTAAAATGGGGGAAATACCTAGGTGTTTACAGAGAAATGCATGGCATGTTAGATAGTTAACCTTCCCCTTTAACAGAAGATAGTGTAAAAAATGCCAAGCTTCTTCCATCCGTGTACCGTTTTTCATTTTCTGACAATATTTGGTTGCAAGGAAGCTCTCTTGTCTAACAAAATTCTGTCATTTTTATTGTCATTAATAATTTTAAACAGAGGAATGCTGAGAAGCTTAGAACAGTTTGAAGTCTTTAATGCACTGCTCCTTGCCTTGTTTGGTTGTTCCCACATGCGGTTGTTCCMCGAAGTCTGGGACGTTTCAAAAGCTTCAGCTTGGGTCCTTTGTTCTTGGTTAAAGGATATCCCTGCTTTTAGATAATGCTGTAGCTACTCTGATACTGAAGATCTGCATTCTAACCGACCRGAAAAACTAAGTGTTTCTTCTTTCTTTCTCGGGGTGCCAGTGGCCTACCAGTGGCATTAGAATTGAGTTCTCGGCCTGGTGTGACAACTTATTTGCATCTTGCTGGGCATGCTTTTTTCACCTCTTCCTAAACGCAGTGTGCMTACTACTGCTAAAAGGCGGCTTTCTGACTGCATTGAGCAGTGAGGAGTTCTGAAATGGCACTGTTCGTGTTCCTTGTACAAGTATCAGTCACAGAGAGGAATATTTTTAGTTTTCTGTAACTAAATTCCCCATAAGTAATTTGTCGTATCTCTGGCAGTCTTGGGGTGTGTGGAGAAGGGAAAGTTACTGATTTTCCCCCACCCCTTCTATGTGCAGAGTGCTGACCAGGATGGAGCAAGAGTGCTATAATTTAAAAACAGTTTCTCAACTGCTAAAGGAAGTAACAGGACTGTAACATGTTTCTTTTTCTTCCTCAAAGGTTTAAAAGCACATAGTAATAAAGGTAGTAGAAGCAGAATTTTTCTTTTAATGGTTTTGTGGCCAGAGTTCATCCGTCTGCCTGAAAGGAACTGGGATCTGTCACACAGAATTGGTACCCGAAGCACTGCTGCAGCTTCTGGGTTTATTAACCACTTTGTTGCAGGAAGGGATATATTGGGGTGGGAGTTCCACAGATTATTACTATGGATGATGAAGAGGAACAAGATTTGAGCTGGCATTTAATTTAGCTACCTAATTGAGCTACCTTTAATTTAAATGTTACTGTGTAARATCTTCACTGAAATATTTTGTATTCAACTTTGTTGCCAGTTAGTCCCTGGGGACTTCACCTTGATTGTTTACTGCAGCTTGTTTTTACTTTTTTGAGTGTGGTGTTGTTGCTCATTTTAATATCCAAATGTGTGGAGGTGATTTTTTTTAWTTTTTTTTTTWAAACTTGAAATGTGGGTGTCAGACTCTCCTGATCTATTGTACAGGAATTCCTGTAATTTGCAGGAGCACAAAGCCATTTGTGRGAAAAAATTTTTCATACAGATCTTATTCTCTGTAAGTGAAAAGCAGGAAAGTCAGGACTAGATTACAGAACAATCACTTAACTCAGACTCGTGTGTGTGTTTTCATGGAAAATTACATATATAGTATAAGTACAGCAAACAAATATTTGTACAACAAAGAATTTCTATGGAGCCCTATTATAAATGCTGGTATATAACACCCAGGAATATGTTTGGCCACATGCTGTGGTGAGTATTAAAAGAAAGCTGAAAGACGTATTTGTGAACTTTCATCATTTTGAATTTGAAACTTTGCAGATCCAGTTTGCAAAGCCTTTAATAGAAAAAGGCTGCGGATGTAGAAGTTTAGAAAAGCGGAGAGGACCACAAACTGGCCGCTGTCAGTCAAGCACAGAGCCTAGTTCAATTTCTGGTTCCTAAAAAAGAAAAAAAAATATGCAGAAAAGAGTAGAGCTCTTTTCTGAGAAGGGATTCGGTGTAACCATGCTGACTCCTAGTGTCTCAAGAGCAAGTATATGTGCTATATTGGCCCTGTGCCACAGGGCCACCTTTAGCYGTGCCCTGCATGCAAGAGGAATTATTTTGCCAGATGATTCATGGGTTGCCAGCAGAGCAGAATTTGTAAAGAATGTGTTGGTACTGTTTGTTATCAGTGGAGGATGTGTGAAATTCAGGGGAGAAAAAAGTGAGAGGAAAAAATATTGCTGTTAATACAATTGAACTGCGTAACTGGAAGCAGCTTTTGTTGTTGCTCYTTTGTATGGAGGCACTGCTGGAAGCAAACTGAGGCTCTGCGCGGGAAGTGTGGGTTTCTTAAATGATACTCATTAGGTACTGGTGCTTATCTTGACAGAGAARTGTTTTCAAGACAAAATGATGGTCAGTCTGCAGATTTTCTTTCTTGGAAAGAATAGTTTACTGAGCTGACACTGTATTTCTTAGATGAAATGAAACAAGAATAGTAGCTCTGCTCTTGAGACATCTTCAGCATCTGTAAACACAGTAGATTAACAAAAGTTTAAAAATGTGAATAATTTTCTGTCATTTTAAAGAGCAGTTTTTAACAGGAAAAAAAAATAATCTGCCAGACTTGACTTTTTGAACCGTTTTTTTCTGAAGTTTATTTTATTTGGTTGTTGATGGTAGCTGTAGTACTGGCAGGAGATCTCTTAAGTGTAGGCACTTGTCAAGTGAAGTGCATGATTATAAAATGATCTTCAATCCACACAGGAACACAGAAGGATTAATAGGAGGTCTTTGGCCACAGAACTAACGATGCTAATGGTGATGTTGACACTTCCAACTGCTACTTCTTAACGTTGCCTTTGGAGGAACTAAGTTTTTTTGAATATGAATTATGGAGTAGTAGTATTTTTAAGCAGAACCTGAAGTTAGAAGTAAAATAGGCTCTGTCATTTGGATAATTCATGGAAGTAACAAACTGATGCACCAAAAGTAGTCCTGATGCACGTCCTTCAGTAGCAGTGGGTCTTTTCCAAAGGCTTCTACCAGCTGTGTTTACAAGTAAAACTACGAAAGGGAAAATGGTAATATTTTATTTATAAAGGGATTTCTTTACATACGTTTCCTTTTTATGCCTATAATATAAAATAAGGTAATATGTTTTACTTTTGTTTTACACATCAKTTGCAAAACTTCGTAATAAATTATATGAAAAGAAAACTTCTGTGGCAAACTTCAGTGTTAAATTCTTGGTAGTGAAGAATGGGAAGGGGTGGAAGTTTGGCATACCGGTTCAGGAAACTTTCTGTTCGGGGGAGTGCATAAATCCCGGAAAATTGCTTCTCGTGTGTGATCCTTACTAGTACTGTCAAGGCTGAGCTGTAAATATCAACTTCCCTCTGCAGGGGCTTGCAGCGCTCTGCATTCATCTCATTATYGAGGGAAGGAAAATCAGTCTCTCTTCTAGCAGAAAAAGACCTCAGGAAGTACATACACTGCGGTTGGCATATCAGTTTTGGAGAAGTCTGGCTGTTTTCTGGGTGTCGTGGAATCTGAATTGATTCTCTCTGACAGAGCCTGAAAATACCATGCTTTGTGTCGGCTTGTGAGTGACGGTGAGATAGTAAGCGAGGTGCCGTTTCAGGAACCGCACGTTTCACTGTGGCAGCGTTTCCTGTACGCRGTTGTCGTGGGGAGAAATTGCTTTGTGCTAGGAACAAAGATGTAGGAGAAGAAATGAAGAGCTGAATTCAATTGTGAKGGGAGAAACAAAAATTATCATGACGGAAACGAAAGGACATGGGGAGCAGAGTATTGGCATCCGGGACTTAGAGTACGGACTCCAGTAGCCTAGGTCCTCAATTCTGGAGGGCAAAAGTATKTAGTTTTAAATAGGTGTTAGATGGCTGTCCAGCAATGAATGTAGATCAGAAAAGAATTTCCATGAGGTCACAGATAAAAGGCTTCTAGGTTTTAAGTACTTGCTATTTTGCACAATGAGTGGGCTTCCCCTCTCCCTGCAGCAGTCTGGAATTTTGTCACTCTTGTGTTTGTGAAACATTCTTCATGAATTTCATTCAAGGGGTCTTGGTTTCTTCTCTTGTGTACAAGGAAGAAGGCAAGTACCGTTAATTCAGTTAATTCTTGGGATTTTGGGAGACCTTCGTATGCCCTTAAACTGTCTCTCTCAAGATATATGGAATTGCAGATTGCTCACAGGTTTGTGGAGCGATGATGGTGTAGAGAGTGGTGCATAATACACTGCCTTTCTSTGCCAGGAGCTCTGTGTAGGAGGATGAGAATTTTCAGCTGCTGTGTTTAAATCAGACCCRTCATGCACATCTTGTTAATCCAAATATTATCTTGAGCTGAAGCCTCACATGCAATTTGAATCAATGCTGGGCTCTCCTTTTAAATAATATTCAGYTATTATTTTTAAATGTGGACTTTCAAATAAGTCCAAGTACGTTTTAGTTTTTGCAGGTAGTGATGTACTGAAGATCATTAATGTTGGTTTTATTCCACTCTGGTCTTTTCAAAAACAAGAGATATGGAATTTAATAMAGTACTTTTTATTAACTGCTCTGCGATGATGCTTATGCTGACAATTTTGGAGTTAAGGTTCTTGCAACAGTGTTAAATTTTAGGTATTATTTCAAGATCCTTGGTGCTTAAAACTGAGCAGAGTGACTTCATGAAATCACAGAATGCAACAGAAACAAATTAACCTCTTTTAGACAGTGTCCACTGAAGGTGTATAAATAAACAAYTTGTATACTTTGGTTTAACCTCTCATTTTCATTCTCGTATCGCTAAGTAAAGACGATTTTTTTATGATGCTCACATTTATGTGCAAATAGAAGAAATTATAGTGAATTTTAGCAAATATGTGTGGGAATATTTTTTTTGCAGTTAAATTCTTAACCCATTGGATTTTTAGAATATTTTTYCATTTAGTAAAGTTTTGTTAGTCAAAATACTGAAAAGAATTTTGACCCCTTTTATTCTTTCTTTTGAGAAATTAACTGTGTATAAGTGATAGAATAAATCTAGGCATGCTTTATGGGAGGTTAAGATGGGGGGAAAGTTTCAGTATTCGTTTCAAACAAATTCTGATGGTACTAGTGCTSTGCAAAATAATCACCAAGTTGGGGAATACATGTGAAGATGGGATTTTTCGGTCTTCAGAAAGATGTAATAACCTGTTATATAGGTAGTTTCAAATCATGTTTATAAAATGTCTGTTTTCCCCCTTATGTTATACTCTCTTTCTGCTATRTTATGTATATTCCTATGAAGTATCATTTATCATTAAGCAAGTTTTTTCATTCATATTAATCCATTGCCTGTAAAACTGAAAAATTCCTTTTTTATTATTGCTGGTTTAAGTTCTTCTTTGCTTTCATTTGGGATAGCAATGGTATTTAGAGAGCTGCTGAAATGATACCTCAAATTAGAATCCTTTCCTGAATCAGGACCTTTCTCTCCTCTCTTCCTTATCCCATTTCTCATGTTCCTCAACTTTGGTTTGGAATACAAATAGCTTTTTGTAGCCTATTTCTCTGGTAATTTTACCTGTCCTATATCCAGATTTCTTTGTGGTTTTCAGTTAAAAAAATGTTTTGGGAATTGTTGGGGAAAAGCCACTGACTAATACAATATTTAACACAACCCATAATACAACACAATTAACTATTTTTCTTACATTTTTTTTTAGTAATTTAAAATGACCTGACATGAGAGCRATAAATAATATGGAGTATTGCTCAAAAATACCATATCACTTGGTGAGACTGATTAAATTTGTAATGTCAAAATAAGCTAGTCCCATGCATACATACGCATTTCAAGTAGTTGATGCTAAAAGAGCAAGTATGACACACAAGTCTTATAACGACTCTAATATGACTGACTCTGAATTTAATTTTCTATGTATCCACTTTCTTGTCAGCTGTTTTATCCTCTTCTCATTTGTTCCACTCATAGGTGGAATAAATTACAGAYGCTAAGCAGAGTTCATCCCAATACCTCCAGTATTCATTACCCTCGTTACATTCGCATAGTCTTTTTTTGTCATTTGTAAATGTGGCTGTTATTGTTCTAGATAAGCATCCTGACTGCTTACCTGTGGCATAAGAAATAAAAGTCATAAATGTGTGKGTGGGGGGGGTGTTTGTGGATGGTTTTGGTTTGGGCTTTTGAGGTTTTATTTTTGGGGTTTGCTTCTGAAAGAAACTGTACAATTCAGCTGCTGGATGTGGCTTTTTTAGCATTGGAAACTGCATGGGTTTTATTAGAAAACCAGGCATATGAGGCTTGACATTCATGCTAAATTCGTTCATATCTTGAAATGCTTGCTAGAATTAGTTAGAGAAAGATTCATGCATTTTATCCAGTGGGGTTTTGTCTTGCTTCTAATTTCTGTTTAAAGGGCCCATCTGCAAGATGGCTGAGTTTGCGCAACTACTATAATAATCATGTTGGATGCAGTCTGTAATAATTTATACAAAATTTATTGTATGAGTTGGAAGATGCTCTATGTATACAACATTATTTCACATGTAAGCTGTTCTTTGTTGCGTATATCTTTTTCACTTTTAGATATGAGTTGTGGAAGGGGAAACCTCTAAATATAAATTTTCTAGAGCTACCACCATCCTGTCAGCATATAGGATGCTGTGCAATTCAGGGCACTACATCACAACCTGTCCTCAAGCTGAAGAGATTATCATATTTTTACATGTATAACTACCATTCATATAATTCATCTTGTATTAAAATGCTTTTCTTTTATAAATATTCCCTGTGTCAGGGGAAAAGATTCTACTGAGTGCTGGGGGAAGGAGTGAGGACAAATTGCAGGCTGCTCTGTACTTGAGTAAAGCGAAAATGAGCACCGCTTCACTCTGCTAAAGCCTGTATTTGCTAAGCTTTCCTCTATTGCTTGTGCTTGAGTGTAACTAGTGCCATTCCTGTCAAGTTGATGAATTAAAATTGTTTTGATACGTAAGGCTAGTAGCACATTTTTGGAAGTATAGCCTATGTGCTGTTTATTAAGTAGACAGAATCTCCTACTTGTTTTCAAAAGTCCTTCTCAAGATGTTGCAGTATCTTTAGTCAGCCATTAAAAGTTATGCAAATTTACATCATCTGTGGCAAGATAGATCTGTTCCTTTGATTTATTTAGACAGAAATCAAATCTGCATCATCTAATCTACATGACATAAAATCATTCCTGCTAAAATGTGCATGTGCTTTTTTATTCCCTACTCTTGTTGTATGCTCACTTTCTGGTGAATTTCTAATATTAATTTTGATCTCTCTGAGAACTGTTAATGATTTAACGTGCAGGTATCTTCTGTAAGCTAGTTTACCTAGACCTGGACCCAAATTAAATAGACTCCCATACACCTCCCCARACCAACTCAACTTTTAATGAGTTGACTGGTTTTGGGAGAAGACTAGCTAAGGGTGTTTACTGACAGAGTATTGTTTAAAATGGGAGTTTCTATTCAGTGGCATTGAAATACATGGCTTTTTGAAATTTCCAATTCCCATTCCTGGTGTCATTTTGTATGTATCCTGAGATATGATACTGACTTTAAATCTCTGCACCCTACAGTATTTCACGCCATTTGCTGAGGAAGGGAAGGGTGCGTCAGCAAGCGCTGTCATCTTAGCAGAGCACCGCTGGAAGCAACAAAGGATGCCGCAGTGAAAAGTTATACTGCGCATCAGGAGCGAAAGGGCAGCGTGTAAGATATGAAAGGGGGGAAAGCTGTCACCAGAGTTTGTGCTGTGGCTTTCCTGTCTCCCCGTTGCGGCAACTTCATTTAATAATCTGTAGTGTTGTGGCTGACACTTGGGTATCTCACAGAAAATATGTCTGGTGGGCTACAATGGAGATGGCTGCGCTTMGAAACGTCAGAAAAGACCACAGAGAGTCTGTTTTCTTACGTAGCTTATGGCAATCGAGGGGCGGTCTAAGGGTCTATAGGAGTAGGTAGCCTTTTGCTAGACGGGCAGATATGCTGGGGGAAACCAACAGGTTTTCAGTAGCACAAGCTTTCTTGAGTTCCTGAAGGAGACTTCATGCGCCAAAAGAAGTTGTCTGTTTCTTTCCATCTCATATCAGCTCGTCTAATAACAGATACTATCTTTCCCAGAAAACATTATCTTGCTGAATTTCCAAATAAGAAGTTGCAARATAAAACCAAGAAAGAATCTATAACTGACTTCTAGAAATAGAAGCATAGTCAAATTTCAGACCTAAACATCTTTGCTAAGAATACTGTTCCTAATATTTTCTGTCTATTTGCTGTTAAAGCAGGATTGAAACAATCCCGGAAAATTACCGCTTTTCAGTTTTAGAAAAAGTTAATCTATTTTGTTTTTTTTAAAGTAGTGAAAATATTTAAATGTATTTGGTGTTTACTCTGAGCCTTAGGATCTTTTTGCATCATCGGTATATAAATTCTGAAAGAAACAAATGATTACTTTAAAATATTTACCCAATGTCTTTATTCACCTTTGTGATTCATAAGAATCAGAATTTAATTAATTACCACAGGCAGCCRTGACTATCAACTTTCCTGACCCTACTCATCAGTCTGAAAGCAGGGTGTTCATAGCTTATTCGGTATTWACTAAGATCTCTACAAGAGCTTGATCATGCTTATAGAAAAGGATTACCATGTCYTGGAGATTGCAGTTATACTTTWAAAAAAAAAAAAAATTTGACAACATAGTGGGGGAAAAAAAGGGTTTCTCTTAATATGGCAATTAAGCACAGTGACACATACTCAGGTGAGGAAAACCAGTCTTTCTGTAAAATGGTTTTGAGATCAAAATCATGTGCATTTTATATGGAAGTGACTATGAATATAATTTCACTGATAAAACAATGAAATACTCATAACCTAAACTTGTCCCTGTTACAACTTTKTATTGAGAAGTAAAGGAACTGTGTGATGTCTGCTTTTTGCCTTCTCTTGTAGGTACAAAACTATGTTTAGGTTGCTGCCGAGTAAAATAGGCCCATGGTGATACCTGCTTCCAGTGATACCTACTTCTTGCCTTTAAAGCAGAAACTAATTTAGATTGTGAGAGAGATGAGATGTCTATCCTGAAATCACTTCTGAAGCCAGCAGTGAATTTATTTAATAAATAAGTAAATAAAAACCCTTTCAGTTTCTCATCTCAGAAGAGAGAGGGGTTGTGCAAAGGTCAGAGTACTATCAAAGATTGTCTGTTTGTTTAAAGATGGCTGACAAGTAGGTTATTTGTTCGAGCATTTCTGTACTTAAGAACTTAATTCCAGTTTTGCAGTTTTAACTGTTTTAGCTCAAGAACAAAATGCTTTCTCAAATGAAAAAAATGAACATCTTTTCTTTGCAGATGGTTTTGGACATGTTTATATTTGGRTAGTTGGGAATGTTTATATTTGGGTAGTTGGGAATGTTTATATTTGGATAGTTGGGAATGTTTATTTTCCCAGGAACTTCCGCAGGTTCCTGTGAGAAAATTCCTTGGTCCCCTCACGCGTGGAGCATTGCTAGCAATGCGGACAAAGTATGTGGGAGCCCTGGACGCAATAGTCATTCTCATGACAGTTCTGCAGGTTGGAAGGGCCATCATCTCGGGAAGTACGGCTATCAGCTTGCTAAAATGGACTTTTATTAATAGATAGATCCTRTCTACTAAGGCAAAGAAAATAGAGGTCATAGCAAGCCCCCAAAAAATTTATGTACTCCCTCACATCTGTCTAACCTATATTTATGCCTTCTACCACAGTAAATCTGATGAGCAATTTTACTCAGAGTTCCCCAAACCAGAAGTGAATTACCATCCGTTAGGTAATACCGCCACCAGACCTTAGCCTCTGCTATATTTCAAACATTATCACAAACTGTCATAAGAACAACAGAAAAATCCTTATTGATAAATCTTATTTTCCCTGCCTTTCTGGAAATATATGTGAGGGTCCTTCAAGCTTCCCCTCACTAGRGAAAAATTTGGTGTACGCAGAAAGCTCCCGATCTCCTAAGAGAAAAGGGGTTGCCAGCTGAGAGAATTCTTTACCCACGGAGCTGCTTCAAGGCACTCAGTCTGGAATAATAGAAATGGGATGAAAAAGAGTAGTCTCCAAGTACGTGACTCCATATTTTCTACTAACATGCACTTTTTGGATGAACTAAGACTTCATGCATCAGAAAAAAAAATTACATGATGGACAGTGCAGGTAAATTAGTTGATCAAAGTGGGACTAAGCAGCAGATCTAATGCAGTGGAGAGAGGCAAACAGGATTCCCAGATGAATCCAGGGAGCTTCGTTCAATATACACGTTAGGCCTTTTCTGGAAAGCTGTCAGTAATGTGATCATTTGTGTTCAAGAAAGATGAATTAGGACTGGAACAGATAGGGTGATCTGGGGAATGGAGAGCCTATTGTATGACAGTGTATTGGAAAAGCTTGGCTTATTATCCTAACAAAATRAAGTATGAGAGGGCATATGATTCCTTTCTTATGAATGCATCAGGAGACCGGTATGARGAACAGAAAATAATTACTTAGCTAAAAGACCATGTTGGCAGAAGAGCAAATGAGTATAAACTCTCCATGAATAATGCTGGGCTGCAAATTAGAAAATGACTCTGAACTATTACAGCAATTATTTTTTGGAATGACCTTCTAGTCAGAAGGGTGAGAGAAGAAATTCAAATAATTTCAAGGTGTAGTTCAAAAATGCGTGAAGGGGGTTTTATTATGTGGTGTCTGTGATGGTAAAATATTGAAACAAATGATCTGGAGGTTCTTACAGCCCTGTGTTGCTAATACTTCTTTTTATTAAAATATCAGGCTCTTGACTGCTGCTCAAACTTTTATGACCGCTTTTGAGGGGAGCGGGGTTAGTCAAAAAATGTGTACTCTACGCATATGCTTTCACCCGGTAGAGCTGAAGCAGCTTTCTCTGCTTCTCTCTCAACATCTCCTGTGGATGTCCAGAATACTGACAGATGGGCGCTGCTTGTAAACACGGCACAGACTTTAGGGAAGCCATGTTATTCATTTTCAGTCTTCACAAAAGTTCTTTCTGGAATTCCCYGAGGGAGACACCCAGCGGGAAACGAAGGCGGCCAAGACTGACTGGCTGAGCAGAATTGCTCTAAAATGTTCACTTTAAAATTTAAAAACTCATGTTAATAAGTTACCTTAAAACAAGGGAGGGGGGGGATAAAATCTTTATCTTTCTTTTTGGGTAGTCTTATAGCAATTTTCTGCTTCTATGGGAGCTGATAGTTGGTTAGTTCTGTACCCCCCATAAAAAGAACTCGAAGCACTGACCTTAGGGCCGCCAGCAATGCACGCTGGCAGAGGGATGGGCAGAGGGATAATACCAGCTTCCCRAGGGAGCTTAGGCGGAGGCTGCGCACTGGGGACACGACTGCTCCAGCTGCAGAGGGTTTAAATTCCGCGTTCTCCCTTTCAGCTGCTCCCGTGAGTCAGAACACTGAGGGATTTTTTGTATAGAGTATTGAAAGGTCTGGACTTGATTAAGGCAGCAAGATTTTTTTTTTCTGTGTTTGACATGTSAATAACCTTCTGCCATTTGAGTAGATGTTGCTATCTGTTGAGGAACTGGGATTGTTGGAAATAACTGTACTAGATGCAAATATAAACTTTGTTTCTTCTAAGTAACTGGCTCATCAGTCTACATGGTGTCATGTTTAATTTATAGTAAGATTTCTGAAGAACTTAATGCGATTTTTATGGCAATAGGTACAAATTATGAAATGCAGATTTTAGCATACTCAAAAATAGRCTGTTTTTTCAGTAAAGAAAGAATGGGAATTTAAATTAATTTTGTCAAGATATTCAGAGTCATAGTGCAATTTTTACTTAAGTTTTGATGCAGAAAATTGTGTTCTGGTAATTTTATATTGCCGTTGAGCTCATCATCTGATCAGTCCAGCAGTATTTGCCTTAATTTATGTTGTGCATCATATACCGAAGTGAGACTGTGGTGACTGGCTGTTCATCAGACAACTGTATGTGCTTTTTACCACCCTTTGTTTGTATCCTCTCAAATGTCCCCTGAAATAAGTGRTTAGAGTACAAGTTTTTTCCTTGGCTTCTCTAGCATGGTTTTTTGGCACAGGTTCTCTGATACTCATATGGAAATGTGATTTATTTTTTTCTTTTTTTTAGTTTCTTTCTATGCAGTTGCCTCAGGCCCTGTGAGCAGTGCTGAATACTTTCATTCTAGGAAGGCATTTTTCCCTGAAATTCCAGTTTGAACGCGTGGGTTATAGTCTGCTGCTTCAGGGGAGCAAGATGCTCAAACAGACAGACGGAGACATTGCCAGATCAGTCATGTTTTGCTCGAGCAATATGCACAGCTAGCTGGGGGAGTGGGGTGGGGAGAAAAAGTGTGAGAGAAAAGCATATATGTGTATTTCTACATCCTATTTTCTTAATCATTCTGGTGTGAGTATTCTTTGGGATGTAATTTGTCAGAACATCTGGGTTGCCCTGGCTGCAGTTAACTGCKGCTTTTTTTGGATTGTGGAGTCTGT
This sequence comes from Oceanodroma leucorhoa, assembly GCA_030449065.1. Classification (NCBI taxonomy): domain Eukaryota; kingdom Metazoa; phylum Chordata; class Aves; order Procellariiformes; genus Oceanodroma; species Oceanodroma leucorhoa. Next base: position 4,297,786 of record JASVER010000030.1, read on the forward strand.
CTCAGTGATCTTTGGGTAGCGGAAYTGTAATAACCAGCCTGAGGTATTCAGATTTGAGCAAGTAACAACTCTGTTGGCTGGCCCATATAAATGAATAGCCAAAAAAGCTTAGGGATGCTCCATCAGTAGCTTGCTGACAAAAGCTAGAATTTGCCTTCTGTGACTTYTATTTCACGGTGAAAGCAAGCAGGGAAGAGCAGGCATCGCACGCATTTTGAAGGGGATTTTTACTCTTCAGATTTTGCAGATTGTTCCCAGTGTGCAACAGACTTTAAAGGGGTGATTCCCAGAAACTATGATGAGGAGGAGAAAGAGCAACCGGCCTGCTGGCTGATTGTAATGACTGAGGACTTCAAACATGATGTTATATTATATTRTATAAAAATTATAACTGAGGAAATGCCTAGAATATTCAGTACCTATATAAGACYACAGGAGGTTTCTTCACATAGTTGGGCTTTGTTCAAAAGAACTGAGAGATGGAGGAAAAAGCCTGTATTCCATTATTTTGCTACCGGTGGTCATTATAAGGATTGCAAAAATTCGACCTTTTTTAAAAAAAAAAAAAAAAAAGGTTGACTAATAAGCAACCAACCAAACGGCAATGACACGCTGCCTCTGTCAGTCAGCACTCACCGCTGGGGCACTGGGCCGGCGAGTGCCGTGCCGCTTCCCTCTCGCGGCTGGGTGCGCTGCAGCTGAGAAGGGACGGTGTTTCAGCCCCCCGCCRTGCCTGAACCATCACTTGTAGGTGTTTCTTCACGGGTGCAAGCCGTGTGCGCTGAAGGCCCAGTGGAAAGGTCATCTTTTGCTCGCAGCTGCTCGCAAGGGGAGCGACGATGATCTCATCAGGTGAAACAAGAACGCGTTGCGGCGTAGGTCTGCGTTAACTCTGAGCTGAGAGTTAACTGGGTGCTGCAATTCATGGCTTTTGCTTCTCCCTGAAAAGCAGTGTACTGCAGCAACTGATACTGGCAGTGTACCTACCCCAAGTTTCAATAAAGAGCAAATTAATTACTAGTAGCAGAAGAGCATCTATTTTTAATTATGCTCAGACTCAAATGTTAATTATCTCTAATTTATAAAGACCATTTTTCTTTGTCACTTTTAATCTCTCCCATAACCTTACAGTTGATAGATCTTTCTCAAAAGCTGTTTCAAATAGGTTAAAAAAATTGAATCTGGTGCTCATGCTGTGTACTATGTTAACAACGTAAATAAACAGTTGCTTCCCTCCATTTTTTCATTGCATACACTGAAAGCATATTAAAGATTATTTAGATTTATATGGATAGATTTGACAGCTTTTTCATATTTACGTTGACTCCARGAGATAAATCAAACTTAGGACTTTGCCTTCAAAGATTAGTTATTTATCGTATGAATAGGTGTGGAAGAGAATAGACCTAGATACAGGGAGGTTGTTATACCTGTGTTTCAAATGTGTGATTTTCAGCTTTGTGTGTTTCAATTTTAGAGCATACTGGGGAAGAAGCTGTGTATGTGATCTTAGCGCTTTGTGGGGCAAAGAGCACGAACAGGAGCTGCCCTTTTTCCTCTTAGCACATCTTCAGTACGGTCAGTTCTTGGCTGTGTTTGGTAATTTGCAGAGCGAGTGTCAGCAGGTGAAGCTGTGAGCCGTGCTGAGTACSCAAGCTGTAACCTCCTCCTGGCATCGGAGCTACAGCGGGCCATTGCACGGGTACGGTCCGTATCGTCTGGCGTAGAGGCACAGCGCAAGGTAGTACAGCTCCGGTACGGCTGGTAATTAACGCTGAGTTAATAAGCCTTGGTGGATCTGGTCTGACTCTCTGTAGCATGTCCCAAAGCACTCATAACGTGTAGATTTTCCTGGCGCTTGGTCTATCCCAGCTTCCATTTGGATGTTGCAGAGGTGGCATGGTTTTTGTGATGCGTTCAATACAGAGAGAGTTCCTAAGTAATCTGTTATTTCTGAACTGAGGATTTCAGTTTTTTTAAAGGCAATTCTGATCATATGCCCAAGCTGTAAAAACAAACAAACAAAACTGTGTTTGTAATCAAATACTTAAGGCTTTTATGTTTTTCTGCTCGTTATTCATACACCTAGTTATGCACCTACATAAGCTGTTAAATTCTGTTAACCTCAGTCTTTGCTTGGGGGGAATCTCATAATGCTTATCTGGTACCATATGTTGGTACTCTTCTCTAGAAAGCATGCAAAGATGCAGCCTACAGAGAGAAAAGAAAGAGATTCAGTTGTAGAGAAGTTGGAAAGAAAATCTTAGAGACTGTGAGAAGTTCACATTTTCTATTATCCTCATATTATTTCTTGAAAAGTGTGCCTGGAGGGGGTACATAGTCTCAGTGCTGCACAAATGAATGATTCTGACTCCACACTCTGCAAGAGAGTCACGATCCAACACTGCCTATAAAAAGTATTCAACCGTATGCAGATACGTCTGTCCTTCTATTTCACCCTTTCAGGTAAATAAACAGCTGAAACTGTYGCTTGGTATACAGCAAATAATAGCGGCATACATATAGTAGGGAAAGTCTCACTTTCCCTACTATAGATAGTAGGGAAATATATCTAGATAATATTTTATATTTTTTATTCTGTATTTTATTAATATATAATAAACATAATATGCCACTGCAAAAACGTTGCAGTAAAGTTGATATAGCTTATGTCCCCTTTACTTATTTTCATCTTTAATTTAATTTTAACATTTGTTAATCAGTGTCTCTGCATAGCAACTTTTCCATTGGAACTGTAAACCCTGCAATACCACATGCATACCTATTGGGAAAAGATTTTTTTGCTTTGTATGGACTCTTAGAAATAATTATGCACTAAAGATTGGAAAATTACTGTATTAGCATTGTCCTCCATCCAATAAGCAGGTATCCAACAAGGTATTGATGGAAGCGTTTTACTTGCTGGCTAGACTATGTTGATTGAACTATTTAGCAAATTGTTAATCTATATGATGAAAATAAATAGCTGGTAAATGTACAGTGTCTCATCAATATCTTCCTTTAAAAATGAATTTTCTGCATGTACAAAAGCTGATCGATGTTGTTGCAGAACCTAGTAACAATTTCAGCATTTTTAGCTCATCCAGCACATAAACATGAAGCTACAACTTCTTTGACTGAAAAGTCACAAGAAATAGAGTTACTCCCCGACTCTGATGGGTGGTGGCAGGCAGGCAGGCGGTGAGGATGGGGACTGACTGTCCATAGCAGCTGTCCGTGGAGTTGCGGTGGCTGTGTCAGCAGAGTCCAGGGCTCCCTTTCTGTGCAAAAGAGCCTGTGGGGGAAAGGAAGGTGCGGATGGTCGCTGGTCGCTGTCCCAGAGCACCTCCGGGTAACGTGAAGGTAAAATTGTCTGCACGTGTTGTGTTCTTCTACCACTGCTAGAGTTATGCTGAGGGAGTGAAATTGTGAATGCCTTCCTGGAAGGTATGTTGAAAGAGTAGAAGTCAATTTTTCAATGACGACTTTCAGTAGTCTCTCTTACCCTGTGCTTTTGCCTGATGCGGTGCGTACCTCGTTATTGTGAGATGCCGGGAGCATGTAACAGCGGTGACAGACTAGTGCGTTTGAGCAGCCAACAGCAATAAGTACTGGGAAGCCATTGGAAGCCACTGGTGATTTGATGAGGTAAATCTCGAGTCACTGAAAAAAGGATCTAGCATTATTTCTTTGCAAAACTTAAGTGCCTTCCGAACGTGGCCTTTGACCATAAACTGAAATGCAAAGGCTTTAATTAAGGGCAAGCACAAAAGTTTCAGTCATGATAATGATTCAGTCCTCTGAACTTTGACAGTGTGTGTGGATGCGGCTTAGACTGCAATGAATGACTGAAAGAAATGTTATTTTTAATTATATAAAGCTGCCTTATACTAAAGGACAGTTAATWAAAGCTGAATTTAGCATTTATGCCTAGAGAAATTTGACACGTAAATATGTGTGTGATAAATGCACTGGAAAGTATAAGGATAGCTACTCATTGTATATTGTTCTATATGAGATTTAAAGAAACCRAAATGTATCACGAGTATCCACTCTAGTGCACTAGTGTTCTTCCTGGTATGACAAGCTGTGGCGTATGCAAGATAGCTGTATTATTTTGCAAACTAAATCACTGGAATGAGTACTGGTGATAAACGTTTTGCATTTGACCTAGGTTACAAGCTGTCTTCCTTGCTTACTTTTTTTGATCTCTTCATACATCTCTTGTCTGGGAAGGTAAGGCTGTGATGCGTGTTATTCCAGGGAAGTTCAGTCTTACCCCAATTCTGAATAAACTCACCGTTCAGAGGTTTGCATTTTGCTCGGGAAAACCTACAGCAAGTAATGAAATTCTAACTGAATAATGGATGCTTGAGATTAAAATCTTCCTTCTTGTTTGTATTTATATTTTGTAGTTGTTTTAGAACACTATTTGGGGCCATTAGGGAAAAGGTGGTTTATGACAAGGTTTTAAAAAGTACAGCAGTTTGTTTAATCAGGTAATGTACTGGGAGAATATTTTTTGCTCTTTCAAATCCTTCGTATTTCTCTCTTTTTTTTTTTTCCTCTTTTATTTGAGCGGGGTTGTTTCTTATGTTTTATAGTTGGTTGCGAACTGTCTGTGTTTGTAATGCTGCTTGCCTGGGCCTATGTGGACATCTTGTAATAGGACTCTGATCATTGCAGTATTCTGAGAGTTTAAGTATGTTTGGGAACACAACCAATATATAACATGAAAGGGACCAGACTATAACTCCCATGTATGTATTTACATACACATATATAACTTGTCTTTTTAATGACTACTTTAAAACTGTTTCTAAAAAAAAAAAAAAATGTGCACACACTTGGATCAAAAAATCCGGTTTCCTTTCAAAAGAAATATATTTCAGCGAGAAGAGAGGCGCAGTCTAATGCCAGTCCCACCAAATGCAGTATTTATGTACATTTAGCTGTATGACTACTGGTTATAAAGTGGTTAAAACTAAATGAAAACAAACAAACAAACATACATGTAGCTGAACCAAAAAGTACTGAAAACTGAAGTTTGTGGATACTTTTTCTACTCCTTTCATTGTGACACTAATGAAATTGAGCTTGGAACTGCAAAAAAGCAACAGAAATTTTTTCCTTATTTAACTCTATTTGGAATTACAAAATGTGGTTTTGTTACATGTAAGGCTTATACTGTAGGTTTGTCAGGTTTTGACATCCCTTTCCACTTCTCTGCTTGGTCAGAAAAACAGAAATGAGTTCTCCTGAACTGAGACTTTATCCAGAAAAAGAAGGAATGAATATTCTATGATTCTAAGTGTATGATTCCACTGATTTCAATAAGCATAAAAGATACTTGGGCTTCCTCTTGCTTTAAGGCACACCTAAATATCATGCAGAAACAATTACACTGCTTTACAATGCTTTAAAATACTTGCTGAACTGCTTCTGGGTTACAGATGCATCTTCCTGTAATCCAATGGTGAAGAAGAAGGTTCATTCTTAAATTATTTGTTCGTGTTTCTTGCATAAATATCCATAATGATTAGAAAATGGAAATACCTCACTTCCATGTTGGGCCAGATGTTACCTGTTTGAGGCTAGCATATAGCCCTTCTTTCTTTTGAGAAACATCTATAGCAATGCTATAGCATTGATAGCCCTTCTTTCTCTTGAGAAACATCTGCTGTAAGTTACAGCCCCCAAAAGGGTAAGATGGGTATCACCAACAAGGAAATATCAGTAATTTTATTTTCATYTGTGACTTGAAGTATTTATAGGTGAGTTTTAGATACGAATTTTGTGTTGAAAATTTTGTACTAGTGTTCTGTAGAAAGCCAAATGCCTTGGAGTTGCTAATCTTATATTAGTGGAAAAAATCCAAATGTAAAATTACATCCAARTGAGGACTCCCACAGATTTCTAAAGTATGCTGGCCCTTAGTAAATTAATTATAGCATTTCTTTACTATCTTCAGGCTTTTGTGGAAAAAAAAATTTTCTTCACTGTAGAGAATCAAGGGATAAGAGCTGACTGAGAAAAGCCATAGTTCTACTTTGTCATGTCTCTGTGGTAGATTTTTGGTTAGCCCTTTTTAGCAACGTGTTGTATTTAGCATAAAAAACAGACAAGTAAAATTATCTTTGATTTAAAGGAGGGTTTTCTTTTTGTATAGCAAGTTGCAGATAGAATAATAGAGTTGAGGGACACATTTGAGGGCATGGGACAAAATGAGTCTTTTGCTGACAGATTTGCAAAATGAGTTTGAGTTTTACCTTGAAATCAAGCCAAAAATTTGTCCTTGGGGGACCGTGCTGTAAATAGATATCTGTTATTTAGGCTAGGTAATCGAACAGATGTGAATGCTCAGTACATGCCTCCCTTGTGTGTTGCTGAAGCTGGCATCCTCTTACCAGCAAGCTAATCCAAATGGGCTGTTTTGGCTCAGGCAGAGCACGTTAGAGGGGTGTTACCGAGGTTTTCGTATGCTTCTTCTATCTCATTTTTACTGTTTAATCGGTTCTCTGTTCTCAACCAACACTGAACAATAAAATTGTATAGATACTAAATCCACCCCCCCAAAACCTGTGCTGTATTTTGGGAAATACAGAAGTAAGAGGAAGTCGGGTTGTCCCATACTTTTTCTTGTGAAATGAAAGTGGTTGTGTACAACGGCAGCTCCACCCTGCAGAAAACGCAGGGACAGCTGGAGSTTCCATGTAGGGGAGAATACAGGGACTTGACTTCTGTGAGTGCCTACAAATATCTGTCCCTTCAGAGATGCTCAGGAAGTGGTAGGAGGAGACAGGGCCATACATCGGGTGAGCCTGGGGATCAGGATGTCTGTTGCAGAGCGGCCTGCAAAGGCAAGTACTTAGTTGGAGAAAATACTTCTTAATGTACTGTATTCTTTCATTTGTGGTTGAAAATTTGGGTTCCAGATAACAACTCTAGATGAAGAATTCTGGYATTCGAGTTAGAGCCAGAGAGTCTGATTTTAGGGAAGGAACAACTGAGCACAGCCTTCCTCCCTTTAGAGAATCAGCAAAGTTCAGAATGATAAATGCATAGTGATGAGAGACTTTCTCCACAGRAACCAGAAGATATTGTGCTTAAATTATTAATTAATTGTTATTAAACTATATATACATATATACCTTCCTTTAAATTATCTCCAAAATGTAGAAAGTATGAGGAAAAAACACATGAGCGTTTCTCTCATTCTTATTKTAAAGTAACAACAGAGAAGTAATGTTTTGTTTGCCTTTTTTTTTTCTTCTTTCTTCCGCTCTCAGGTCCGCACCAGTGTCCTACCTGATCACAAGGAGCCAAGAGCAGACGTTGGAGTAAGCAATTTTTTTTCATTAATCGATTTTTTTTCACCTCATCAGCAGGCACAGACACCCAATGAAGAGAAATGATGTTCTGCCTAACTGCTAAACAGGAGCTGGCAAGCTTTTTTAATAGCAGAAGTTGGGTTAAATGAATAAAAAAAATGAAGGCAGGAGTAATAGACTCAGTGATTGATGTAATCCCATTCACATATTTCTTGAAAATCCTTTTCAACTGAAATTATCCTGAGGCAAGCACAACTATCTAGACTTTCTGCTACTGCCGAACAAGCAATCTGGATGAGATTGAGAGCTTGGAATCGCATTGCCTCAATGAGCCTGGCCTGTCGCTTTCTGGTTTTCATGTGCAGAGTATAAAAAGTTCTGCTGTAGGAGTTGGCCTTTGGGTTCACTTTAAGAAATCACACAGRTGACATATGGAAGACTTATTTTTCTGTGTAGGTCTGCAGAACTTTTGGCAATGGTGTTGGGATGYCATTTCTGGGTCTGAGAAGGCTAGAACCTCCCAGATAATACGGACACCTCATGGGGGTGGGAAGTGTTGGTCCTACTAGAGCTGAATAAAAGACCAAACACCATCTGGTGCAGGTATCAGACCTATGTTTGCAAACATTTAAAATAACTGGATTTTTAAATGTTTAGCCTAAGGTGTTGACTTCCCTGCATTACCATGGCTGGTCCTTGGCATAGTTTCCAGGACTTTAGCTAGTGTTTGAAAAATCTGTAGCTTGGCAGCAAGTCCAATCTTAGTGAAATAATCRATGTGTTTCAACTTTTCATATAGCTATAATAGACACTTTTCTCTTTGGCTAGCTGAGATTATTCATCACACKACTCAAGGCACATATCTTAAGATATATACTCATAAGTGCCCCCCTAGCAGAATTACAGAGGAACATTACRGCAGCAGTTCTGTTTAAAGCCTACTTTTCAAGCCTCTCCAAGTCACATGTGCAAAGTTAGATTGGTTTGCAGACTGCCAGTTCAGGCCCCAGGGTAAACTATTTATATCTAAATCAGTATGGAAAAAGTATTCTCCAGCAATGTTTGAAATTAGACCCCTTGAATGTTAGCATAACTCTCTTCATTTGGGTCATGGCATCATTCASAATTTTATTTAATTTTGCGTATAACTCCTAATTGCATTGTCAGGCAAAGAAAATTTTATTCTAAATAAGCATAAAAATACGAAACAGACAAATAAGTAGAATTTTTTAAGCCCATAAAACTATTCACCTTTAATTTCATGACCTGGGAGAACTAGATGTGACACTCAGAGACGGTTAGTGGGTACAATGACCAAAGTTCCTAGATTGTCTAAGAGAGCAGTGTAATTGCTTCTTAGCCCTGATCATATGAGGACTCTGACTTAGGGTTCTTAAATGGATTTATAGTTCTATTGTGCTGCAGAAAGAAGCCCCAAGTGACCCAACCTATATCGGTTTCATTCCAAATATCCCTCTCCCTCTTTCCAAATGGTAAGGTTGCAAATACAAGAACTCAAATGCCATGAAATGCCAGAATACAGGCTGCTATATAGACGCTGTGCTGCAGAATGTGTTCTTACTATACTAAGAAGGGTATCTTCTTGCAAGAAGGTAACTAAACTGAGCTAACTGTGCCACCATAGAGTTTTAGTGAAGAAACACCGTCACGCTGACTGATCTAAAGGCGGACAGAACTATCTGTGTGTTCACTCTAGCAAGGCTGTCCATCACCGTGTGTCACACCTGGACGTATGTCTTGTCAAAGTACATGTTTCGTTTTGGCAGTGAAAACTAGCCATGATCTTTGCTTGTACGGCTGCGGTATTTTTCTCTATATATTTCCTATAGGCCTYTTTTCTTCCTTCCTTCCTGTTCAGCATTTCCCAAATCCAGTGTTTTCCCAGCCTTCCCTAGGGTCTCAGCTTGCATCTTTTTTCCTTTGCTGCTTAAGTGCCAACCAAAGCAGAGGAAATCTAAGCCTGTGTCATTGATAGAAATGAGCCATMACTGATGACATAGTTTACCAAATTGGAGACCAGTGTTGGTGCTTGCCTAAATTGAGAATTGTGATTTGATTTCTTGCATTTTATATGCAAGAAAACCTGCCTTAGTGTAGAGCTTTATTGTTAGCATTCAAATACTCAATAATCCAGCTGGTTTTCCTGAAAGAAAGCAGGCTGCAGGTTTTTTTTTTTTTCACCAGAGGAAGTTAYGTTTCTCAGTAGCAACAAATTCTCTTCTCTTTTTCCCTGAAGGGGAAAGTTGCTCTCTGCATGCAGCCTGTGTTGACTCAGAGCAACTTGATTCTTCTTGAATTTGTATATCCAAGAGCATATACAATTTACCCTGGAATTTTACTTTGTCATTGCAACAGTAGAGTAAAACTAGTATAATGTAATAAAAAACTTTGTGTACTTCTTATTGTTTTCTTGCAAAAATTCAACATAAGATTATGACCTTATTATAATTTATTCAGAGCAAGTGACATTGGGTTGTATATTTGAAAGATGATTGTATAGAAGATGGTTGTAGACTGTTATTTTCTTTCCCATTGTTCCCAGGGCAAGAGTACTACTGTTGGCCGGGTTGACCAAATGAGATTTTAAGCAATGTGCAGCAGGGTATGATCAGAGGGTAAAAAATAACCAAAAAGCAAAAGATGATGAATTTGGTTTCCTCTTTGCACTATTTTCTTGATGATGTGTGAAGGTGATTTTGATAGAAGGAAAAGATATAGTGGTGTAGCTTAATTTAACTTTAGACATTCTAGTTTCATTAGCACATTTCTCTGCACTTGTACTGCAATGAATATGTCCACCTTACAATGGAAATAAAGGAAACAAGTACTTACAAACACTGCCATAAACTAGAGGAATACAACATTTCTCTTAATAAATTTGTGCTGAACTCAATGTAAAAATACTTTCTTAGCAGATACATTCGTATTTGGAATACATAGATGGTAATGCCTAAGGCTTGAGGAAAAACCATAGCAAGAACAACTTTGGTAAAACGTTGAAAACTTAGCATTTCTTGTAATCTAGAAATTAGAAATATAGGAAGAAGAAGATGCAAAATGCAAACGCTTGTACTGAACAAAAATTTTCCTGTAGCTGTACATATTAAAACCTGTATTTGTAAGGTTGTCAGACTCTTCTTAATAAAAAAGAGAAAGGTTCCTGCCCATAAAACCAGAGTTTAACAATTTACTGATAATCATGCTACAGATGCATTAAAAATTTCTACTGGATAGTGCGTCAAACTAGTATATTGGAATRTAATGTTTTTCTAGGTACCAAAGAAAGATTTTCAAGTGTAAGACCAAAAAAAGTAAYGATTAGGACTTCAAAAATCAATAGAGATCGTTATCTTTTCTTTCTGCTTTGTTTTGTAGCGAAGCTTCCTGGGCTGTACAACTTTTAGAGTAGGAGACTTGGTAAAGTCAAAGGAGCAACAGTTGACCCTTACCCTCAGGTAAGTGTTTTCCTCTATTGTAAACCGTGTTGAATTAATAACCCATGGCATTTGACAATTGCTGCTTGACTGTGTTTGAAACTCCGTATTACTTCAGGTATGTTAGATGTCAACCTGAAGTGCTTCTATTTCTACCATGCATAAAGTCAAAATGAAATACCAATTCTTTAAGCTGGAGTTTGCCATGTGTCAGATTAGAAAAGGTTAGTAATTTTTTGGTATGATAACCTATGGAAGAATTGCAGGGAACTTGAAATAGAGGATGTTCTTTCAAAGTTTCCTTTAGAAAGGAGCATAAGTTTTCAGTTCCATTTGATGCRTGTGGTTTAAAGAATTAACAGTGTATAGTTCGCTGGTTTGGTTACTAGGCATATTTAAAGACAGTGGACCTAATGACTCAAGGATTCTCTCATGTGAAATCGGTTGCAGTCTCCTAAACTCATTGTTACATGCAGCCAAACTCAAATGCTGGTCAGGGGGTGATGTACAACTCTAATTAGTGACACACGGTGCGGAGCTGCAGGAGGGTCAGAGCCAGTGTTCAAAAACTAGGGCTGGGCTGAACAGATATTTCTTAAAGCTGTGCACTGAAGGAAAAAAGGTGAGTTTTCACCCCTGATACTCACTTGCATCGCTTAAGATGAATCAAGATACGAATCAAAACTTTTCGAAGGTTAGGGGAAACCTTTTAGGTGGTGATTTTCAGAATTAATTCATTGGACTTTATATAGTGCAGGGATTTTGTTGAGCTGGTTTTTGCAAGCACAATGGAAGCTTATTTGGGATTACGGGGTAGGTACAGATAAGCTTCACAGAGCAACTACCCAAACACACGATGTTTCTACACAGGCAAAATTTTGGGAGGAAAGAAGCTGTGACTAGGAAAACTGAGACACTGGTATGTGTTCTGCCTGGGATATTGTACATAGGTGCTGTAGAGTTGTGTTACATTCTTTATCCTGTGCACATGAAGCCAGCCGTGATTTGGCTGAAGGCCCAAATTACGACCCATTCAGTGATGTTGTGGTACTGTCACTACGTCAAGGACACTGCATTTTTTTTGAAACAGAAAGTTCTTGAAGTATTTTGGTTTTATTGCTGCACCTGCCTTCCTATTATAACAATAGTAGTTGCATACATGTGTTTAGTTTACAGGGCAAAGTTAACAAAATGCCTTGATTTTAATTTCTGCCAAACACAAAAAATGCCATGCCTAACAAGCAGATAACTTTGTTTTCTAACAAACCAAACCAATCAGATAAAATGTGAACTGACTACTCTGTATGGAAATATATGGCTAGATAAACAAATACTCATTTAGTGTTTGTAAGAGTCTGCTCTTACAGAATTTCAAGTTGTCTCAAGTTCTTTGGGACAAACTTTGCCTCTCTGATGGACATATTGAAAACTTGATCGGAAAGAATGCCTCTGACAGGTGCCATAATAATTGACAGAATGTAAAGTTCCAGGAAACTTTGAAAAGAATAAGTATTTTGTATCTAACCCATCTAATTTGTGAACAAAAAGTTTAGATGGATAATATCTAAATATTGCTAATAAGCAATAGATGACAGATTGCCAGGTTAGTATCAGCTGAACCTCTAAGCCTTTTCAGATTTGGTTTTAATTAATATTTTTAGTCTTGTATGTCCTCTTTGTGCAGCTAACACTAGAGGACAAATCCTATAGCAATTCAAATTAATTTGCAGATACATTAAATGGTAGGTTTTAGTTGGTTGGATTTTTTTTTTTTTTAAAGAAAAAAATCCTAACCTTTCAAATGTGGGATTGTTTCCTGATTATGGCTATTCAGCATCACAAAATCAGTAGAAATTGTCCACATTTCTTCAATGCGGGTTTAACCAGAGCAGTCTAGTAACTTGCTTTCCTTTAATTGCCCTATTATATTAGTACCCCTCAGGAGGAGAGGGGATATACCAAGGGCCTTGTCAGAGCATGCAATCCTGTTTAATTCTTGTTGATATACTTTGGATGGGAGTTTACCAGGGAGTGCCTGTGATTTGGAGATACTCCTTTGTTAGATCTGAAGTAGAGATTTAAGGATCCGGAAATAACTCTGTGGTGTGCCCTGTAAATATTGGTGTAATTATAGAATCTGGCTACTTTTCACTGTATTTTTCAGTTATTATGTCTTGCCATTGTCTTTCTGAGGTACAAAGTAATATTATAAAAGTGTTTTTAAAGGAATATTCTTGTGTTTTTTGCAGTTATTTTGAGGAGGGCTGGCATACATCTACATTTCCTTACTGTTGACAAACCGTGCTCTGCTTTTTCTGTCTCCCTGCCATTGTGCCTTAATAGTGATTAGGGATGCAAGTTACAAATGTCTGCAAAAGAAGTTTTTGTTTTGATTGACCTTTCTTCTCTATAAAGATGCCCTAAACTGATGGCTGAGTGTTTATTGTAGATGTGTGCACCTATATCGAATCATCAAAACCTGAACAGGTCAATCTGTAGAATTGCTTCAATGCTGACAATGTACAAATCCGATGTTGGCAGAGGAATTTAGTTACTAGAGACTTGGGATTGCAGTTTCCAATATGAAATTTATAAAAACAGAAATACCTTCTATAGATTTGGATGTTTCATTTTGCAATTGTAATGCAATGCCACTTGCTTCCAGCTTTCTCATAGGGTTGTGATGATGAACAGGCTAAAATGGGCTATTGAATAAAACAAAAGCCGTAGTCAATAGTAGAATATTTCTTAATATTGACTATATGTTGCAGTGTATCCAATTTAAAAAAAAAAAAAAGGAAGCATACATCCTTTTTTCTTTGTAAATGAGAGTTAGGTATACTGATTGCTATTTTAGTAATTAATACTGATACTTTATTTTTTTTTAGTTGATTTACATTTTAAGTTCAGTTTAGAGGATCTTTTTGCCGTGCCTTTCTTTTAAGAACAGCATAATATGGTTTTTTGCTTGGTTGAGGTCTATGGCCTTTTGTACAGGGCTAGCAATTAGTACTTCCATTAGCTGCTTCCCCTGTGTAGGTAGTTTGCCCTTTTTCCAGGAAGGTCCTCTTTAGCTTGGGTGATTTTGATATGATTTCCAGTAAGTTACATGTAAGAAGCAGCAAAGGAAAAAAGAGAATAGTGCTCTTTTATGCTTTCTGTAAAAATAAGGCATATCTGTCTGAGATGCTCATCTTACTGGACAGTACAAAAGTGTAAGTAGGTTACTTCAGTATGAAACTAGGGTAATATCAATACCACTCGGATCCTTTGCCCCCCGTAAGCAGAACTTTATAGCGATGGAGCTAACCATACAAAAACAAGAACTAGGATGGAAGARCATGAATTATCAGATTATCTGAGAGAATGTGCCTGTGGATTTCTGTCAGTCATGTATTCTACAGACTTTCTTTAAACATGTGGCTGTACTTGACCTCTTGGACAATAACTATTTGTCTATCAATCTGGATTTTTTTAGCTGTCTTATTTTCATTAGTCTTGAGCAGGACTGAACCTATTTCCTTTAAATAAGGGAGATAAACCATAGTTATTTTTGGAAAGTTCAAAAAAATAACTCCAAGACTCCATTAAAGAAAGTCCCCCCAACTTCCTTCCCTCCTAACACTGCCCCCCAAGCACCTTGTAGTTCAGTGGGCCAGAAGACACGTAACTGCACTTCAATAGTAGTTACATTCACAGTGTTTAACTAACTAGAGAGAATTTGAAAGCAGCACACTAATTTTTGCAGTCATTTATGTACATATAACTTCTGTGCCAAATGGTGTCTATAAAATACTATATATTTAGCTGCTTTTCGCTATTAAAATTCACTACTAGTCTGCCTACAACTAGTTTTACTTGGTCTCCATCCTGAAATTGTTTCTTGGCTGCTTCATGTCATGTCAGCCACCACAGGAAGCAGGTGAACAACRGCTTGGCTTTATAAGCCAGGAAAATCTCCCGTACAGTTGAGGCAAAACTTGTTTTGACATGACGCGTAATCAACAGTGCATTGAAATAATGAAAACTGAGAAGGAATTGAACAGCACAAAACTTTGTTTATTTACCTTAGAATGCAACAGAATGTTATTTACCAGTGAACTTGTTCAAAAATGGTATTGATTCCAATAGGCTCCACTGTGAATTCACAAAATAAATGTTTCTATGCAAGTACAATAGTTTTGTGCTTGCATATTTCAAAATATATTGCATCAGTGGAGAAAATTATTTTATGACAGTCTGTATGTTAGTCTGTATTAATTGCATTTGTTGTGTATTATRCATTGGAGAAAGGGGCTGCCTGCTAGACTGAAAGTCATGCAGTTTGCTTTTCAGGCACTCACTCACTTCATCATTTATAATTAACACAGTTATGCAAATACACAGTCTGCTTCTCCTCTTCTTTGTGTTCTTGAGACATCTCTTTTTTTTTGGAGGAAAGGTATGGCCATGGGAACCAATTAGCAGGTCTAAATTTGCATATTCAACATGCAGCAATGAGACTTGATGAAAACAGCGTTGGAGGCAAATGGCTGCTATTCTCAGTCCATCTAGCTCACCTGCTTTTCCACTGCTAGCTTGTTGCCTTCTTTCCCTATGGATGCCTGGGTCAACCTTTTATTGCCAGAAGTATTAAGGTGGSGACATATTCCTGCTGCTCGTGATGGTGCTGGCTAGCTCCTTTCCTCGCATTTGAGGGAATGATACTGACRGGCTAACAGGCTGATTATGCTACAGGCTTGGGGAAGAGTGGCTGGAAAGCTGCCCGGCGGAAAAGGACCTGGGGGTGCTGGTCGACGGCCGGCTGAACATGAGCCGGCAGTGTGCCCAGGTGGCCAAGAAGGCCAACGGCATCCTGGCCTGTGTCAGGAATAGTGTGGCCAGCAGGAGTAGGGAGGTGATCGTGCCCCTGTACTCGGCACTGGTGAGGCCGCACCTCGAATACTGTGTTCAGTTTTGGGCCCCTCACTACAAGAAGGACATTGAGGTGCTGGAGCGTGTCCAGAGAAGGGCGACGAGGCTGGTGAAGGGTCTGGAGAACAGGTCTTATGAGGAGCGGCTGAGGGAGCTGGGGTTGTTCAGCCTGGAGAAGAGGAGGCTGAGGGGAGACCTTATCGCTCTCTACAACTACCTGAAAGGAGGCTGTAGAGAGGCGGATGTTGGTCTCTTCTCCCAAGTAACAAGTGATAGGACGAGAGGAAATGGCCTCAAGTTGCTCCAGGGTAGGTTTAGATTGGACATTAGGAAAAATTTCTTCACTGAAAGGGTTGTCAAGCATTGGAACAGGCTGCCCAGGGAGGTGGTGGAGTCACCATCCCTGGAGGCGTTCAAAAAACGTGTAGACATGGTACTTCAGGACATAGTTTAGTGGGCATGGCGGTGTTGGGTTGACGGTTGGACTTGATCTTAGAGGTCCTTTGCAACCTTAATGATTCTATGATTCTAACCTGGTGATCCTTAAGGACTTGGGATGGTAAGGGAATCCATGTGTATAATAAACTTTAAATTAATATTAGAAGCATTACAGTTGGACTTTGATCTTAAAGGTCTTTTCCAACCTAAACGATTCTATGATTCTATGATTAGTAAGTAATTGTGGTTTTAAACCTGAGCACATTTCATGATGGCTTCAAAAGTCTCTGGGTTTGGCTCAGCGAGTAGATCAACAATGTTGCTTTCAACGCTGATAGAAGTATTTTTTTTAAAAGTTCAAAACATACTGTTTCACTCAGAATCACCTCCACAAGGTTCATCAGAAGATGGGTCCTTGGTGACCCCAGCTTAGGTGAGTGCGGATTGTCACAGGATTATGGCTGTGGTAGGTGGAGTGAGCACTGCAGTATGCAGTCATGTTGGACTGAACGGTTAAGGGATAGACTGAAACATTGCCAGCTTTGCTGCCGAAGCCTGCATCCTGTGATACTGGATTCTAAATCTGGTTTAGAAATCACTCTTGTAACACTTTGTCTCCTTTTCTTTGGTCATATTCCAAATGCAGATGCTCTGTGGACAGATATCAGACAATTGGTGCTCCTTGTCCCAGGCTGCTAAAAAAAATTACCAATTTTCCAACTCCATAAACCAGCTAAAGTTTGAGCCATATATGGGCTTCTTCACATTGGCACTTCTTTTTTATTCTTATTGCTGTATTCCCCACCCCCACTGTCCTTATGCAGGTTTGTCAAGGTGCAATCCTTTGTCGTGTGGGTCTGTAGTATCTCTTGTCTCGGGACTGTAAGCCGTTTGATGCAGGGACAGTCTTCACTGCACCATGTGAGTGCACAGTGCACTTCTCAGCTTTATTAAACTATAGCAAGTAAGCTGATTCTATCCTAATGCATTATGAAGTATCCTAAAACCAATTAATTCTTCTCCTGATGCTCTGTTGAACAGGGGGTGTGTGTGAGATTGTCTCCTACTGTCTGTCCAGGCAAATGGCGAGAAGTGTGCACGTATATGTGTGTGTGTGTGTGCATGCGCAATACTGTTTCTGTTCATGCAAAGTAAAATAATGTAGTTTTTTATCTTACTTAAGTGTGATCGCTAGGCTTTTTTTATTTTTCCCAGTGCATCATTTCTGTTTCTCACTTTTAATTTTCTTTCAAGTGAAATTTTAATCTCACGATGTTGCTTGAAAGTTTTAAATGCATGACATGTCGGTTGTTTGAAGACTCTCACGCACCAGTGGTATTTGAAATTCACAGTGTCTGACACAGCTAATGACGGTTTCTCCCTGGGCATTTATAGAGCTTTTTGTTGATTTGTGTGCCTGTAGCATTCAAAAGAAACTTTGGGTTTTTTTGTTTTTTAAATTGTGTTTTCATATTTCTATGTGGAAAGATAAGAGAAATGGAGGAAGGAGTACAACTACAATACAACAGTCCCGCTGTTTATTTTTATTCTGTTGCATTACCTTCTCTTGCAGATACTGCATGTTTCAGATTGTAATATTACATACGTGTTAGACCAGAACAGGAGTTATTTTGAGAAGAAAATAATTGAAAAAATTGATATAAAGTGAAATTAGATCAAACATATTTTTTAAACATGTATGGAGAAAGCTTCCAAATACATATCACTGCTGGTGCAGGCAAGCAGTGCAGTGCTCACTGCCATACTGAGGCCAAGCCTCTAATAACAGCAACGAGGGGGAATATTTAGTGTTCTAAAGAAAGGGAGACAAGGACTGAGAAAGCGTAACTGGCATTTCCATTTTTATTTTGTTTTACTCAAGCAAGGTGCCTCATTGGCTTGTATCAGTTCATTTGCAAACTGAGCTCTGTTTTGCTCATTTGTTTATACTTTTAATTTACCCTGATGTAATTTTAAATCAGATCTGCTTTATGTAGTTCAGTGTCAGTCTTGCAGGTCTCTTTGGCCTTAGAAAAATGTATTCCCTAAAAAAAGGATGGGTAGGATTTTACTTCTGGAAGGTGAGTGAATGCGACCTTTTCCTTTCAGGCCAGGACAACAGCAAAGTGCTGTTGCATATTTAAGTCAACCTGGTAATGAGGTTGTCCACTTGACACTTTGATCGGGACAAGTTAAGCTGTTGAAAAATTGTCAGTCTTATAGCAACACATTTACTCTGATTTTTAAAGGTATATGTGATTTGCTAATACCTGTTGTGTTCCCTTTCTCCTTGGCAATGCTGTAGTCCATTTGTTGAGGTAGCCTAGTGTTGTGGTTTAGCCCCAGCCAGCAACTAAACACCACGCAGCCGCTCGCTCACCCCCCCACTCCGGCAGGATGGGGGAGAGGATCGGGAGGGCACACGGAGGAAAACCTGCGGGTTGAGATAAAAACAGTTTAATAATGGAAATAAAACAAAGTAGAACAGTGATAATAACAATGATAACAACAATAACAGAATATACAAAACAGGCGATACACAATGCAACTGCTCACCCCCACGTGTTCCGAACGAACCGCCCAAACCCACCGAACCACGCGCCCCCCCTGAAGGAACCGCCCCCGGTTTTTAATCTGGGCATGATGTCACATGGTATAGAATACCCCATTGGCCAGCTGGGTCAACCGCCCCGGCTATGCTCCCCCCCAGGTCCCCCTGCACCTCGAAGGGCAGGGGAGGCTGTCGGTGCAAGCACCACCCAGCAACAACCAAAGCATCAATGGGCCATCAACATTCCTTTCATTGCCAAACCCAAAACACAGCACCCCCTCCAGCCACTGGGAAGGGAGTTAACTCTGTCCCATCTGGAACCAGGACACCTAGTTGGTGTGCTGGTTTGACACAGGAAGGAGAAAACAAATGAAGTCAAACCACTAAGCTGTAGCAACTCAATGGAATGTTCTTCATTCAGACACTTAGGTTGTTCTCATGCATTTCAAAATTATTATGTATTTTTGCTCATAAACACCCTTTGGACATTGAAGCCTTCTTCCTCATTAATTTTCTTTCTTTTGTGTACTTTGTTAATTAACGTAGGCTTCTTTGGTTGCAAGGCTATCTGGAATTGGTTCATTTTCAATTGTTCCTTTATTTTATTGTCAGTAATGGATTTGGCTTAGAGCAAATGAAGTAGTGACACATGTAAAATATAAAGAATTATGTGTATTTTGCAAGGTTTTATACAAGAACATATTTAATTTGTACAGTTGCAAGATGAGTGTATTCTACCGAGTCGCATATTAAAGCATAATGGTTTGCAACCGAAATAATGATTTAAATTTGAAGCTTGGGGGTAGCTATATTTTGAGACTTTACTGTAAAAAATGAAAGTTGTTGCTTTACCATGATAAATAAGTATCCATGCCTGAAAAGACTAAGGTGTGTGCTGACCTTTAGTCAGCGTAAAGAGCTGGCATACTCGGACTTAAGTAAGGCCTTATTCTGCATGCAGCACTACAGATTATGTAAAATTGTGGGAGCTCAACACAGAGGCAGGGTCCTCCCGGCTGGGGCAGCCTGGGCACGGCCAAGCTGAGCTGGGCCTGCCCTGCCCGAGAGCGGCAGGCGATGCGTGTCGGCGCGGGGCGGGAATGGGCTCGCAGAGCCGTACTGCGCCGGCTGGGCCAGCGCTGACTTCCTCCTGGTCGGTGACATGAGGAGAAGGGTGTTTGGGGGATTTTTCCTTCCTTTACTAATAAAACATAAGGACTGTTTTTTGAAGTTCTGGAAGGGCTGTCTTTGTTGAAGGGGGTTTTGATGTTTTCCTGCAGCGAGGATTGCCCTAGGAATGTGTCAGCTTTTAATGGAAACACTTTTTTCTAATATTACTGTTTCTGAAAGTCGTTTTTTCTTTCTTATTGCCAGCCCTCTAGTCCCTCTTCTATGTATTCCTTTGTCCTGCTTCATCACTTTTCATCTTCACTTCTGAGGTTATACACAGTATTGCCCCAAACCCATTTGTTTTCATTCTTTTTCCTCTCTGTGCTTTTGCAGTTCTACTAAACTTATTCCCGTCATTCCCTTTTGCCGATATTTCGCTTGGTGGCTGCTGTTATACTTTCCTCATTATTATTAAATGATCTGTTACCCTTCTTTCCTTTCTTCCTTTCCTAAAATCCAGCTGTTCAGAATAAGCCAGGGGAGCTAGACTGTGCCATTAACCTTGGTGTTTTGCTACCAGTGAAAGCTGAAAAAGCATTCAGTATCTTTTTGGAGTTTAAACCCTTATTTCTTCCAAAAGGTAGTGAGCAGTACTCTTTGTTTGGAGATGTAAATCTGAATTGCTATTTATTTTTGCCTGATTGGAAGTAAACTGTTTGTGGAGATGATAATAAAGGAATTCACCTCGAACTATATTATCTTCTCCCATATAGTTAAATAAATGGGACTGATTCTGAATAATTACTCTGCGGAGGGACTACCAAAGGAAAAGTGATATTCAGATTAGTTTCATTATTTCGGTTTAGCGGGAGGTTTATTAATATACTGAGCATGTCCTTTCTTCGCAGATTACATTAGGAAACAAAGCAGTGTACTGTGCAGTGAGATTGCAGGTTGTAAGTGGGGTATTGGTGCAACATGTTACAGCCCTTTCTCTGATGGTCCACAGGCAGAATAATGCCTAGAATGAAAACCTGACAATGTTCGTGGGTTCTTCCACCATTTATAGCACTTACCCATTCTCAGTTTCATGATGAAAACTCTCATTGCTATAAAGAATTTGGAGAAAATACAATATGCCTTATTGTTAACATTTGCTTTATGATTGTAAATAACGAGTTCAATACAGGTGACTGCAGCTATACAGAATGGAGAGGGGACTAAATGTTTACTGACAATATTTTTACTGAAGGAATGTGATGCTGGCAGGTGACCCAATGTCATGGGTTTTTTTCCAGGACTTCTGATGGTGGAAAGACAGTTGGTACCATTGAAGTCAATCTTGTGAAGATGGGAGAGCTAGAGGATGGGGAAACGGACCATATCACAACAGACGCCCAGGATCAAAAGGTAGAAGCTCTGTCATTGCGCAAAGTTAATTAGAATGATCAGCTGTACCAAATGGCTAAATTACTAATTCCAAATTGGGTTAAGGGCTTAATCAAAAATTTCTGGAATAAAGTACTATGTACAGTTAATCTCCCTAAACTAAAAATAGTTTTTCATTAAAATGTACAGAGTAATACTCTATCCTCAGTTTCCTAGTTCCTCCCCTTCTTTAGGAAAAAAAGAGCTGATTTTGACCTCAGCTGACCATATTTAATCACTCCTGATCAAAACACTGTCCATAGAGATGCCATAAATCTGACTTCTTTTTCCCTTGGACAGTTCCTCTGTTTTCTGCCCTTGAAGTCCTGTTCACGTGGATTTTTATGTGCAACCTGTGCCCACAATACTGAAAACCTGGGAAGAATGACAGACAGGCAAGCCAAAGAAGAGGTGAATCCCCTTGCAAAGGGGCAGGCTCAGCTGCATTTCATGGGAGCACACAGTGGTGGGGAAAATCAACGGGAGGGGTGACGCAGCAATGGTGCCTCAGAGTGCTAGCATAGGGCAGCGTTGACCAGAGGGTGTATGTAGGGATTTGGAGTTGGGGTGCTCATGGTGTGGGGCAGAGGAAGACAGAAGGGCTCAGAAAGAGCAAAAATGCTCTATAGTAGGCAGGTTGTTGCAGGCAAAAGCAGTGGAGACTGGACCTGGAGGTGGTATAGGGGGAGTGGATTTGAGAGGAATGGAGAACCAAAGGAGGGAAGGTGGAACAGATGGGCTGTCTATGATGACAAGAGGTTTGGGCTTGGGAGAGATTCAGAAATGACTGCTCAGAGCGAGGAAATCGGGGCTTGAACGATTTGCGGTTAATAAAAAGGTCTCTTTAACTGGGTCCCTGATTGGTGGCAACTGACATATCTGTGCAGAGTTGCCGCCTCCTGGTATCTCTGCCTCTGCAGCCCCATTCTTACTGACAGAATTTTTGCAGCCCTAATACTGTGGTGTAGTGCTATACACTATGGTGTATTCTGCTTTTCATGGGAAAAAAAAACCAAACCAACTTTAGATAATGCTACAGGGAATGTAAAATTAAGGACTCCATTTTTTTGTTGTTGTTTGGAAGTAACATGTAAGAATATATTTTTGGAGAAAAGGGCATTGTTCTGAGTATCTTTTCTGCTCAACCAAAACAGTCTGCTTTTGGGCCGAACTCTGAGGATAGATTTTACACTTCTTTCTTCACCGTTCTTCTCAAAGAACCTCAACACCCTTTTAAAACAATGGACCAGTGGGAGACTTCCAAAGAAGCCAACGAATGCTGTGAAATCTTTCTGGTTTTGTACTATAAAACTTTCACAAGATAAGCAACATGATCTTTTTTTCAGCCTTCTCTTCTGTTTTGCTTTTCTTCCATTTCAAAATGTGGAACGAGACTTCTCACAATTATTTGAGATGTAATTAATGAGCTGTGTCTAGCTTGGGGCAGCCAGAAGGCTTTAATAGCATCTTTCTAGGGGGTTCTAATGCTTGTGAAGGAAGACCAACCTTGTGACAGCTGTATTTTCTGTGGTCTTTAAAGGAGTCCTTAGTTTTTATGGATTAGTTGCATCATGGAGTCTTAGTTTATATATCCCTAGTGAGGATGCAATTGTAAGAATGTAGAGTTATTGAACTACTTCAAAGAAATAAGTTCTGTATTAGGTTTGCTAACTCATTAGATAAACTATGTGCAAGAAATTCCTCATGGAAGAGTAAGGTGATAGGTAAAGCCACCGAGGTGAAGGGCTCCGGAGCGGAGGATCGCGCCGGGGGACCCTTCCTAAAGCGGCAAAAGCGCGAAGGCAAAGGCGCAGGGAGAGAGGGAGCCCCAGCCCCCCGAGCCGGAGAAGCGAGCTCCTGACGGGCGGCAGCTCTGACTGAGCCTGGGCGGGGACGGGGGCGACGGCGGCCAAACCCCCTCACACAAAAGAGCGCCGGCGAGCAGCAGCGCGGCGAGCAGGGCGTGGGGCGGGGGTTTGCGCGGGCAGTTCGTGAGGGCCGGCGTGCGGGCGGCGCGCAGCCCTGCTCCCGCCTCTAGAGGCTGACTCAGCGAGCGGTCATCGCCCTCCCAGAGAGGACCTAGCGATGGTTCCCACCCGGCCGAAAGCCGTGGCCAGAAGGAGTGTGGTGCCCAGCCGCAGCTCCCACACGAGCATGCAGCTGCCCAGGTCTCCGGCTGCAGGGAGTGCCTGAGCCTGTCACTGGTGCCGGAGGGCAGCGGGGACAGCACCCGTGCGCGGTGTGACCGGGTGGGTGATCTGCTCAGCCTGGTGGCAGAGCTGAAGGAGGGAGTGGGGAGCTTAAGTAGTATCAGGGAGTGTGAGAGGGAGATAGATTGGTGGAGCCACACGCTGCCATCCCGGAGGCAAAGGCAGCAGGTGGAGGCTCCGCAAGAAACAGACGATCCCCTTCCCTGTTGCCACCAGGCAGAAGGAGGAGACCTAAGAGGTGGGGGGCATGGAAATGGGTCCCTGCTCGGGGTGCCCGGCAAACCCCCTCCCAGCCTCCCTCGCCTTCCCGGTTGCCTTTACACAGCAGATATGGGGCTCTGGAACTTGAGGGCCAGGCAAATAAGGATGTAGATGAAGGTCCATCCAGGGGGGTGCCTAGGGCGAGTCAGTCAGCCCCGCACATTATGAATGCCTTTGTAAAGAAAAAAAGGAGGGTAATTGTCGTGGGTGATTCCCTTCTGAGGGGAACAGAGGGCCCAATCTGCCGACCAGACCCATCCCACCCCCCAGGGAAGTCTGCTGCCTGCCGGGGGCCTGGGTTAGAGACGTTACTAGGAGACTCCCTGGTCTGGTGCGGCCCTCTGACTACTACCCGCTGTTGGTTATGCAGGTTGGCGGTGATGAGGAAAGTCCCAAAGCCATCAAAAGGGACTTCAGGGCACTGGGGCGATTGGTTGCAGGATCAGGAGCACAGGTAGTGTTCTGCTCAATCCCGTCAGTGGAGGGGAAGAATACTGAAAGGAACAGGAAAACACACCTGATTAACACGTGGCTCAGAGGCTGGTGCCATGGGTGGAATTTTGGCTTTTTTGATCACGGGGAGGTTTACACGGCACCGGGCCTGCTGGCGACGGATGGAGTTAGCTGTCTCAAAGGAGGAAAAGGATTCTCACCCGTGAGTTAGCGGGGCTAATTGAGAGGGCTTTAACTAGGTACGAAGGGGGAAAGGGACAAAACCAGGCTCGCTAGAGATGAGCCTAGGGGTGGCATGCCGATGTCGGGGGTGAGATCGATAGCCCAGCTCAAGTGCATCTACACCAATGCACGCAGCATGGGCAGCAAACAGGAGGAGCTGGAAGCCATTGTGCAGCAGGATAGCTATGACTTAGTCACCATCACAGAAACATGGTGGGATGACTCTCATGACTGGAGTGCTGTGACGGATGGCTATAAGCTCTTCAGAAGGGATAGGCGAGGAAGGAGAGGCAGTGGGGTGGCTCTGTATGTTAGGGAGTGTTTGGATTGTACAGAGCTCAATGACTGTGATGATCAGGTCGAGTGCTTATGGGTAAGGATGAGGGGGAAGGCCAACAAGGCAGATATCCTGCTGGGAGTCTGTTATAGACCACCCAACTAGGATGAAGAGGCATATGAAGCATTCTGCAAGCGGCTGGCAGAAGTCTCACGATCCCTAGCCCTTGTCCTCGTGGGGGACTTCAACTTACCTGATGTCTGCTGGAAATACAACACAGCAGAGAGGAAACAGTCTAGGAGGTTCCTAGAGTGTGTGGAAGATAACTTCCTGACGCAGCTGGTAAGTGAGCCTATCAGGTGCCTCGCTTGACCTGCTATTTACCAACAGAGAAGGACTGGTGGGAGACATGGTGGTTGGAGGCCGTCTTGGGCTTAGCGACCATGAAATGATAGTATCCTCGATTCTCGGGGAAGTAAGGAGGGCAGTCAGCAAAACCACTACCATGGACTTCCAGAGGGTGGACTTTGGCCTGTTCAGGACACTGGTTGAGAGAGTCCCTTGGGAGGCAGTCCTGAAGGGCAAAGGGGTCCAGGAAGGCTGGACGTTCTTCAAGGAGGAAGTCTTAAAGGCGCAGGAGCAGGCTGTCCCCATGTGCCGTAAGAAGAGCTGGCGGGGAAGACGACCGGCCTGGCTGAACAGGGAGCTTTTGCTGGGACTCAGGGAAAAAAGGAGAGTCTACCGCTGTTGCAAGAAGGGGCAGGCAACTCAAGAAGAGTACAGGGATCTCATTAGGTCATGCAGAGAGAAAATTAGAACAGCAAAAGCCCAGCTAGAACTCAAATCTGGCCACTGTCATAAGAGACAACAAAAAATGTTTTTACAAATATATTAACAACAAAAAGCCGAGGAGAGTCTCCATCCTTTATTGGATGCTGGGGGGAACATTGCCATCAACGATGAGGAAAAGGCGGAGGTACTTAATGCCTTCTTTGCCTCAGTCTTTAGTAGTCAGACCGGTGATCCTCAGGGTATCCAGCTGGAAGACAGGGATGGGGAGCAGAATACACCCCCCATAATCCAAGAGGAAGCGATTAACGACCTGCTACACCACCTGGACACTCACAAGTCTATGGAGCCAGATAGTACTGAAGGAGCTGGTAGAGGAGCTTGCCAAGCCACTCTCCATCATTTATCAGCGGTCCTGGTTAACAGGGGAGGTCCCGGACGACTGGAGGCTTGCCAGTGTGACGCCCATCTACAAGAAGGGCCGGAAGGAGGATCCGGGGAACTACAGGCCTGTCAGCCTGACCTCGGTACTGGGGAAGATTATGGAGCGGTTCATCTTGAGGGCGCTCACAAGGCAGGTGCAGGACAACCAGGGGATCGGGCCCAGCCAGCACGGGTTCATGAAGGGCAGGTCCTGCTTGACCAACCTGATCTCCTATGACCAGATAACCTGCCTAGTGGATGAGGGGAAGGCTGTGGATGTGGTCTGCCTGGACTTTAGTAAGGCCTTTGACACTGTCTCCCACAGCATTCTCCTGGAGAAGCTGGCGGCTCATGGCTTGGATGGGTGTACTCTTCGCTGGGTAAAAAACTGGCTGGACGGCCGAGCCCAGAGAGTTGGGGTGAATGGAGTCAAATCCAGTTGGTGGCCGGTCATGAGCGGTGTTCCCCAGGGCTCAGTTTTGGGGCCAGTCTTGTTTAACATCTTTATCAATGATCTGGACGAGGGGATCGAGTGCTCCCTCAGTAAATTTGCAGACGACACCAAGTTGGGCGGCAGTGTTGGTCTGCCTGAGGGAGCGAAGGCTCTGCAAGAGGGATCTGGACAGGCTGGATCGATGGGCCGAGGCCAATTGCATGAGGTTCAACAAGGCCAAGTGCCGGGTCCTGCACGTGGGTCACAACAACCCCAGGCAGCGCTACAGGCTTGGGGAAGAGTGGCTGGAAAGCTGCCCGGCAGAAAAGGACCTGGGGGTGCTGGTCGACGGCCGGCTGAACATGAGCCGGCAGTGTGCCCAGGTGGCCAAGAAGGCCAACGGCATCCTGGCCTGTGTCAGGAATAGTGTGGCCAGCAGGAGTAGGGAGGTGATCGTGCCCCTGTACTCGGCACTGGTGAGGCCGCACCTCGAATACTGTGTTCAGTTTTGGGCCCCTCACTACAAGAAGGACATTGAGGTGCTGGAGCGTGTCCAGAGAAGGGCGACGAGGCTGATGAAGGGTCTGGAGAACAGGTCTTATGAGGAGCGGCTGAGGGAGCTGGGCTTGTTTAGCCTGGAGAAGAGGAGGCTGAGCGGAGACCTTATCGCTCTCTACAACTACCTGAAAGGAGGTTGTAGCGTGGTGGGTGTTGGTCTCTTCTCCCAAGTAACAAGTGATAGGACGAGAGGAAACGGCCTCAAATTGCACCAGGGTAGGTTTAGATTGGATATTAGGAATAATTTCTTCACCGAAAGTGTTGTCAGGCATTGGAACAGGCTGCCCAGGGAAGTGGTGGAGTCACCATCCCTGGAGGCGTTCAAAAAACGTGTGGATGTGGCACTTTGGGACATGGTTTAGTGGGCATGGTAGTGTTGGGTTGGCGGTTGGACTCGATGATCTCAAAGGTCTTTTCCAACCTTAATGTTTCTATGATTCTAAATTCAATCTGAGATATCAACTGGTAGAGAGTACATCGTGTCTTGCTCTTTGCTTTGAGCTCTGCAACACAATGTCTAGAAACTGGGGAAGCCCTGGGAACAGTGTTTCCTATCACCTTTAGAGGCTATCTGGTATTTTTTCTGACTGCGGGGAGGAGGAGCATTACAAATATACAGCCTAGTACATTTAACATAGGTTTACACCGGTTGATTTTTCCATAAACTTTTTTTACTTTTATTTTATATACTAATCTTATCAAAGAAACCTTCCAATTTGCTTGTATAATAAAGGACTTTAATCACAAACCGTGAGCACATTTTAAAGACTTTCTGCGGTTCCTACTTTTCCCTTGTTTAAAAATTCTGATAGTGTGGAGTGCTTTCTGACACTGTGCATGTGAAAACTGCCTTGTCAAAAGAAACCTCTCTGAATGCACAGAACTTGTCAAAAATGATTTTAACCTCTGCCATTGTATTGGTAGGAAACCTGTTTTATTATGGAATAGCTGATCATATTTTGCCATTTTCTCTGCTATAATTCTGATTGTGTTACAGTATACTGGAACAGAAATATAAAGATAAAAATGTAAATCATAATTAAGGGTTGGGAAGTTATATTATTAGTGACGTTTTTCAGTCTGCCATTTAGAAACTGCTATGAATTTCCTTGTAACACCTGAATGTGTTACATCTGTGGTTGCATTTCTTTTGTAGTGTGCATTGGTTCGTGAGTGTACAGCCGCTGAAGGCATAAGTGGTAAAGACAACTTGCCTTCATTAAATGCAGGTAAGTGTTCTAACATCCATAAAAGATGACTGTTGCAACACTGTATCAGATCCTGAAGAAACAGCAAAGATTTGGGACAGAGCTCTTAAAAGGCTCTTCAAATGAAGCACAAATTGTTAAGTTTAATATTTTAATACATATTTGACAGTATCATTTTACGGAGAAACATGAGGAAAACTTTCAGAAATGTCAATTATGCTTTCTGAAACACTGCTAAAATCTCCCACTCCTACATCTTTACTCACAGTCTTGAAAATCATTGAACAATGACTTCAGTGGGCATGGAATTAACCTCAAGTTTTTTTCATGTCACTGCATGACATTCTATTAAAGTAATTATGCATTATTTGCAACTGAATACCCTGGAGAATTAATCTCTGTCATAACTGATGAAGTGGCCATTTCGGTTTGATCTGGAAGCTATATGTCCTAAAATGAAGAAAGCTGTTGGCAAAACATTCTCAACTCTAGGTCAACTCTGGTCTTGAGTGTACCGTGTTGAATAGATCTATTGCTCTTTCATTATATTGAGAAATATTGCATGCTGATATGCTGCACCATAGAAGTTTTATTAGCCCAAGTTTATGAATCTCCATTATTCTGACGTAACAATGTCACGAATAAGTTATATGGGTCATACGAAACCAAGAATTCTGTGTATTTGCTGCACACAGTTGAAGAGAAATGTTACGGAAGTTTTGAAACCTTTAAAAACCTTTACTGAAACTTTTTCATATGACTTCACTGATAGGGCAGGAGACTTAGTAGACTAGCTTTGCAGTCTGAAGAAAGCACTAGAAACCTCCAAAAAATAGGTTTTTCCATGTATGTATGAATGCTGTATTTTCTTTTCTGTGATTTGTTGAGACTAGATCAGAAGCAGGGAAAAATTTTTTCTTCAGAACAGCCATTTATTTTCATTGGTTCAATGTAAGACTAGTTATATTTGTGGAAAAGATACTCACTGAGAATTACTAAATGCACAGAACTACATCTGTCTCCGGAAATACCTGAGCTGAAAATACCTGGAGGCAGGGAGAGTATCTTGCATCTCTAGGTATCTATTTATGGCTCTCCTTGGAGACAAGATACAGAGCCAGTTGAACGATTTGGTCTAACTCAGTGCAGCCATTCTTTGATTCTGATTCTGTATGTTATCCAGATAAGTGGGTCTTAAAGAAATGACATTTCTGATCAGAGAAAATGTTACTGATTCACAACTGATTTTTTTTTTTTTTCAATTTTCTGCCTCCGTTGGGTGGGTTTTATTGGGGTTTTTTGTTGGGGTTTTTTTGGAGGGGGAAATGCTGTAGTTTGGGGCATCTACTTTGCTGGAACTGTTGGAACTTCCAAGGTAGATGTCAGTTTTATGAATAATGAAGTTTAGATTACTTTGAGTATTTGCACACGATTCTACAGTATATCTAGGCAGCACTTAACATTTCTGCATTTACTGCTCTCATTTATAAACACACAACATAAAGCCAAAACCCCCACGCTACCCAACATCGCTAGGGTTTATAAAATCAAATATACCATGGAGGTTTTTTGTCATTTTTTGTTTTTGAAAAGAGTTGAGGGGAAAGAGCAGAACTGCAGATGCATATACAAGGAATGACAGCAGGCAGGATATTGGAAAGAGTTTTCAGTCACAGGAAGTTTGTTCTAATAAATACTTGTTCTTCAGTCTGTTTCCTGTACTTGTGACTTCCTCTTCTCACCCCAGCATTGCCTCCGCTTCCCTGCTGACACCTGGCACCAGTTCCAGGTTTTGTCAGTCCCATTCTTTTTATTGAATTCCCAATTTCTTTTCTTAGAAAATTTTAGTTCTTCTTTTATATTCTCAGCCTCTTTGCCCAACCGGTCAGATTTCTTCCCCAGCATGCCTCCGTGGCTGGGCTTCGTGTGGATCAAACTCTCTGTGTTGCCTGGAGTCTGGCTTTCTCATATGGGTACCAGTGCTGCCCTTAAGCGTAGTGTACCACACACTAGCTCTGCCCAAAAATATGTTCATCCACTCTGTACGAATGACAAGTGCACAGTTTTGTTGGTATTAGAAGCTGGGAAGGATGGAAGAATTTTCAATAAAGGTAGACCCTTGGTGCATGTATGAGGTGTTAAGTTCAAGTTTTGAGTTTTTACATACTGAGATTTCTTTCCCAAGGCTTATGTCATTGTTGGATCTGGGTGAATTGCCATGGATATGGTAAAATGCACATCTCAGAATTCAAGTTTATAAAGCACAGAACTTTGTTGCAGATTTCTGGCCTCATTCTGTACAGCTGGACCATCTTAACTGAAAATTTCAAAAAATAATCAGTTTAAGGCAAAATTAGAGGCAATCAAAAACAAGGACTGAAGGGAAAGGAACAATTTCATTAATGTGGTAGAAGTATATTACAGGCAACCTGATAACATCAACATTGCCTGCACTACTTTCCCTGCTGTGTACAAACAGAACTATCTACAGTACAGTATATATTCCATATACATATGTATTTAGTACATGTGTATACTGTTGTAAAGATTTCTGGTTCTTTCTGTCTCGTGTTGTTTATCAGGCCTTCAAAACTATGAAACTGAAAAAATACCCCTATGTGAATCTTTAAGCCTGTAGGCAAAGATGTACATTGGCATTCTTCTGAAATTTAAATCTTAATATATGGAACTCACAGCCCTCAAGTGAGTTATGAGGCACTTATTGAGTGAGTGGGAATGAGTATCATATTTCACAGAGGCTTATCACTGTTCCATTTATACCCCGGGAGATTGAATTTATATGTCTCAAAATTCAGTTATTTATTTACAACACTGGAGAGCTTGCCAATTGTTTGCATGTAAACATATTGTGCTTTACAATAAAAAAGAGAATAAAAGTAATTGAAATTAAGCAAAAATTAAGAAAACTGAAATTATTCTCCCTGAGATGATATGTATAATACACCTATGCTACAAAGGAAGATATAAATAGAAACACTGTTAGTAAATTAGTATATGGCAGTGGTATGCTTTGATCTATGTTCGATAGGGAACAAAAATGAAAACAGAGTATTCAATCTTCTATTAATTTTTTATTTTACTTGCAGAGGAAGCAGTGTGAGGGATATTGCATGGAATAAAAAGCACAGAGGTCTTTAAATTTAAAAATAATAATGTCTAAAAATACAGATGGTTAAATATATGGCATTGGCTTTTAGGCTTCATGCTATAGAGAAAGACTTTTAAAATAGTTTTTTCTCTTTTTAACCACTGCAGTTCATCTGGATTTTTTTTTTCAGTGCCTTTCATGCTCACCGTCTAAATACAGGAAGGATTACCTTCATGAAACCTTCACTCATTTTAAGAGCTATGTTTTATAGAAGTAAATCTAGTCTTGCCATTCTTACTGTTTGGGTGGTTTTACATGCCTTCTGGATTTCTTTTTTAGACAACTTGTAATTAGAAAGCAATTATTGTTGTAATTGGAAAGGAAAATACATCTGAGATTTTTATGGAATCGCATGACTTCAGTAGTTCTGTTTGTAAGAAAATCATAAAGTATTGTGCAGCTCTTATTGACAATCTCAAGCTTTAGGAATACTGCAAATGGGAATTATTTGGATTCCGTCTGAAAACAAATTCCCAGGCTTTTTTCTGAGTTTGTAAATGAAATTTTCTTCATAAACCTATGGAGAGATGTTTTGGCCATTTTTTAAAACTTGCAACACACTTTAGATGATCCCCATCTGAAAATTCAGACTCAGAGGTAGTGCCTGAAGAGTAGTTTAGTAATTCTAACAATGATAAAAGTCACAACTTTGGATCCRTATTTTCAAAGTGATTCCTAGTCTTCCTTGCTATCATCCTGCAGTCGTGTTGGATTTTTTGTTTGGTTTGGGTTTTTTCCCATGATGGTGGTGGTGATGATAGTGGGGAGATGGGAGGAAAGAGATTGTGGAGCTACGTATGTGCATTAGGTTCTCACAGACAAATGCGAATTTTTGAATGTAATAGATTCAGAGTGCAAATTTAAGGGCTATTCTTTGAAAAACATCCTTTGAGAACTTCTTAGGAAGTAGATAAAAAAGGTAAAATAGAGAAAAGAGCTTTTGTGTCTGAGACATCATCGTTGGAAATGTCCTGGTAAAAAGTATCAGCCTGCTTCCTAGTGAACAGGTGGCACTACAAAAAGAAAAAAAAACACCAACCCAAAATTATCATCTGTTTTGGCAGGTTTCTGTTTAAGGACAGACCCAAATTAGCCCTTAGTTTCTTGAGCTCTCCCTGACATCTGAAAATTGTCATTTCCTGTCTTGTTAATGGAAAATAATCGGTGCCATGTATCTACTTCGTGGCTTGACAGAGGCTGTCAATATTATTGACAAAACTGATGTCATTAATTAGAAGAATTTCAGCAAGAGAAGGAAAATAGGAAAGCATTACAGCATATTTTAATCAATATAATAAAGCCCAGACACTGGGTGTAAGTTGATCACAGGCACAGGACTTGGAGATGCTTTTTTTTGTAGCAGACAATAGTTAAGTCTGTGTGGCGAGGATTCTCAAGCTGTAAAATGTCTGTAAAGATGCTTGAACATTGAGGTATTTTGAGTGTTAGTAGTAAACAAAAATTGCTGTTATTCATATGCCATAGCTATCAAGCATCTGTTAGGCTTATTTCATAACAGTAAGTTAGAATTTAGTTTTTGTAAGTAAAATCACTAATAAATAAAGGAAAAGTGACTCTAAAAAGGCTTCCAGGTTCTTATTGAAAACTAATGATTAAAGAGATCTCAGTATAGTGATGGGAACAGTAAGCAATACATCTGCAATTACTTAAACATGATTACTTGCTACATTCCTTTCTTTATAAGTTGTCAACAACTGTTTTATTACAGATACCTTCAAATCTGTGGTCTTGTTTTAAGCCTTTCCTAAAGGACTTCTGTTAAAAAACAGTTTGATTAGATAGACAAGGCAGTTTTTGTATCTTCGGTAACTTGGTCTGTGTTTTTCATTCTCTATAAATCAGCCTACATAGGCAATAATGGTGGCAGTGAGTTGTGAAGCTGAAATTTCTATTAGTAGATGTTGTTTTGACAGCAACAGTTTCTTTGCAGCGCACATGGGAAATGCATTCCTTTGAGTTATAGACTATTCAGTGGCAGATCAATGGGAGCCTGCTCTAAGTCAGCTTTTTCCAGAAGGCTGATAGAAAGGTACTGTTGGAGGATTTGGATGGCTGTCCAAAGTCATTCCGAGTTAGGAAGCAGTGGATGTATGTGTTGAATGACAATCATTTGTCTCCCAATAAACTTATCAATGTAGTCAAACAAAACTTTTCTTTCTCAGCTTTTTCTGCATTTCCTCTTTCTGGAAAATCAGTTAAGAGGGAGGGGAACAAAAAAGGAAAGGAGAGAATAGAAATTTCCCACCTTTATTATAGAGCATCGTTGTAAGATCTGAATGGAAATGTAGCCAACATGTGAGAGCTTTAAGATAAAAAACATGGTGGGTTTTAAGCATAACCAGCCAAGACATTCAGTAAGGTGGTTTTCCCCTGTCAAGTTACAATAGTGATCTGCGAACAGCGTGTGTAACATATTTACGGGATTGTTATATGTATTTCTATGTAGTGGCAGTCTCTTGACCATGTCAACGATCAAGGTGACTCTAAAATGGTGTCCTCTTGACAATGTCAATGGTCAAGTTTCCTTTAATGTAGATGCACACCATCTGTTTGTGTTAATGACTTCTGTGTGTGCATATATCATGGAGAAGATGCATCAGACATAGCTAAACTCTGAGGCGTGCTTCACTTGTCCCATGCGATTTATTAGCAATGTGAGTGATTCTAACAAACGGTAAGTGAAAGCGTTGACTGTGAGTTCATTGTTTATTTGTGCATTCCATTTTTGCTAACTGTATCTTAAGTGTAAGAATAGAGAGCAGAATTTACATTCTCACTAGACTGAAATCCTAAATTCACAGGATACCTACTGTGCGGATAAAATGTGATTTATCTACTGCACTAGTAATATTTTGTCCTCCAGATGCTGCTATAATAAATTAAATAAAAATTTAATGTCTAAAATTAATTCTGGAAGCGGGGAGGGGAATAATGTATTATTTTTGGATGAAATTGTTGTCATAAATTTTCAGAGAGTCATATAACCACAGTAAAGCAATGATACAATTTTTCCTTTCTGCAGTGTTAAAAAACCCGATCTGTAAGTTATATAGATTCCCTACTTCTGACAACAAGTGGATGCGGATCCGGGAACAGATGGCTGAGACCACCCTCTCTTTCCATGTTCCTAAAGAACTGATCAATCTGCACATAAAGGAGGATATGAGAAGGTAAGGAAGAAGAACTAGCAATAGTAAATACTAAATTTTATTTTTCTGAGTTGGATTAATGTAAGTGATGAGCTAAAAATATTAATTTATAGTATGAAACAGGCAAAATATAGTGATCTTTTTGGCTGCTGAGAATTTACAGCTGTAACTGAAAAACAGAATTGCTTGCTCTGAATTTTTAAGACTCCAGTGACTTCATAAGTTCTGAGCAATGAACTGTGCTAGAGTGCGGTCATGACTTTAAATGAGTAAGCATCAAGATTTGGTTAACAGCATAAATATTCTGAAAAGTTAACATTTTATAAAGAAACAACACATGACAAGGGTGTGAACTACATTGTAGTGTGTTTGGCTTTGTGTCTGGGCAGTGCTAATATCACAGACAAACATTATGCAAGCAATGGAAAATGACGTGTTTGTAGTTAATAAAGGAGCAATGAGAATATAAATCACATTCCTCTAACTAATGTAAATTTGTTGGCATGAGAAAAGAATACCAAAGTAATGTAAGTTTGAAACCTTTGTTCATATTTGGTCTTGTAACCAGGAGGGACATCTGAGGATCATTACAATATGTATGGCCTGGGAAAAAAGAGGATAGGGAGCACGAGTGTCCCAAAATCCTTTGTATGTCCAAATTCCCACTGCAGCGGCTAAAATGGCAGCCTGTCCTTGAATACTTGTAAGTTGATACAACTGTGGAAAAAAGCAACATTTCAAGCAGTCCAGGGCTTCCCTGAAAGCATACCTTCTTTTTCCAATGATAATGGGTGGTGCAGAAGAAGATATTGCCTCTGTCCCCATGAAAGTTGCCTCACACATAGGGGGACATCTGGTCTCAAGTATAAGAGTAACGCTGTGAGCTAGTGTGGCATCCCAAACCTATCCTGTGCACTTTCAGGCAACTGCCTCCATTAGATGTTGTTTACAGTGGTTTGTCCTGCAGTAGGAACTGCTTTTCTTTTTTTTCACCCCATGTGCTGCTTCTCTATGATCTTTTTATGCCAATAGAACAGCATGTGGGAGACCAGAATCTTGCTTTTGATAAAGTCAATGGACTGATACATGCTTATGCATGGTGATGATGGGTTATAAAAATCATCTGAATTGTTATAATACTTTATTTTATTCATTTAATACGGTGTTTCGGCATTTATGGCCCGATCTTGTTTGAGAATATTAATATGTAAGGTTTTTTTAGTAAGCAATAAAAATTGATTATCCTGACTTGCACAGTTCATCCACTTCCCAGATTTTCATTTGCCCCATGGATAAATGCCTTTTAAATGTTAGGGGATTACTTTAACCACTTCTACTACTACTGCATTATTCTCACCAAAGGCATARTGCAAGTAATAGCGCTTGCTGTTATTTCATATTATAGCATTCACCTCCTTGGATAAAGTCATAGTAAAGAATCACCATGATTTGGTTTTTTTAATGATTAGTCAATACTCACCAAAATAAAGAAAAGCTTTGAGGAAGAAACAGAAATAAAAGTTGCTCAAAGATTGAGGCAAGYGTTCTGATTTTCCTGACTGCCAGTGTGGTTAGCTGTTCAAGCCTAGTAGAAAGTGTGGGTGTGAGAGAAAGAGAGGCAAAGTGATTGTATCAGTCTGAGGGAGGAGGTAAGACCAACCAAGAGGAGCAACAACTTGTGTTAGAATACTAGTAGATGGTGGGAATAGGGGCATCTGTGTCACCTATCGTTGTATAAGCGTGTAGGTTGGAGCTTCAGCTTTGTGTATGGGCTTTGCTTTTTGAAATAATTGSAAAGATCTGTGCTCTTGTGGACTCCTTATATTTGTAAAGCAGTAAAATGATGTTAGAAGGTTATTGTTATATTGTTAGTTCTTGAACTCATACAAAACTTACACTGTACCATCTTGAGGCTGTTCTCTTCTGAAGTATTCTTCTCTGCATCTTTTTTCCCCAGTTAGTATAAAGAATAAATATTTTTGTCTCGGAGGCCACTTCTTACCATCCTCAGACTGTTTCATTTTATTCCTGTTGTGGCTTCAGTATAGTCGGGTCTGAAGCAATTACCCATAAAAAATATCCAAGTAAAGTGTTAATCTCATTCAGTATTGTATTTTAATTTGTAATTTAAATTCCCTTTTCTCATAGCTCTTAAGACAAGATTGTTTATCTCTTGATAAAACTACAGTGCTCATTGTTAACCAAACTTTTTCATTTATTGATGTGATACTCTGAAATATGTAACCTGTTTTTTAATGTTTTTAAAGATATGCGTGCATTAAAGATTTTATCCTTCAAACCTCCTTGGAAGCAAGTTTTAATAGGAGCTATATGGTCATTTTTATTGTTCTAATAAGGGTCATGCACTCTGCTTTGCTGTTTTTCATTAAGAAATTATTTCTGTTTCCTCCTCGAGGTTTTCCAATGAGTCCTTTCCCCTTTTTTTAATATTTCTTTACACAAATCTTGTCCAGATATTTTGCATGTCATGCAAGATCAGCCAAGTAGTCCTTCGAACCTAATGTTTATAACAAAGACTTAGTAGTTTACAATAATTGTTCAGAAGGTTGGTTGACCCRTATAATCTAAGCTTGCAGTTGTAGATGTAACTTGTGTTGCACTAGATCAGCACAGCAACAGAATTAGGAGACTATAGTAGAAGCTGCAGTTACACGTGCCTTTCAGGTTTGCCACTAAAGCTCTTTTGAGTCCCTTGGAACCGAACCCGGCTTTGTCTGAAAGGAAATTCCATCTACTTATGGCTGAATTTGGCCCATGGCATTTGTGGTCACAACCCATAAACAAATTTCAAGGATAAATTGCTGAACTTTCCTTGAACCCTCTCTCCAGAGTACAAAGCCCACTCTAGCTTTCCTCCTGCATCAGGAATGGCTGTCCTGTCTCAATTCCAGTAGCCTTTTCCTGTGTAAATCTATGCTGTTTATCTGTTTTCTGATTTCTTTCTTGTAACATTACAGAATGAGGACAAAGTTCAGACTGTCTGAAAGACGTATGGTTTTCTACTACCTTTTAATAGACAACTTCTGTAGACAAATGGAGCCCCAGGAAGAAATGCCATGTGTTGGGAGTAGGCATTCATTTTTCTGGACCTTTGCATGTTATTTTTTACAGGACTTATTTTTGAGCAATTGCACTGCAAAAACATGGTATTGATAGAGGTAATAGCATAAAAAAAGTTATTCTGAGTAAACTTACCATGACTTCTGAAGCTGTTTGAGCCGACCACATCTAGATGGGCAGTTAATGTGCTACCCACTTAAGGACTTTTAAAACCTCAAGTAACTACCTAGCACAAATATTCACAGAAGTAATTTTTTCAACACTTAAAAAAAACCTCAACGTGTCAGTAGAACGTAGCTCAAATACATGCATATGCAGTATTTACCCCATTGTGCATCAAAAAGGATGCAAAACCTTTCTCTTGTTATTCTCCATCAGTTACTGCATAGAGGAATAAAAGTATGTGAATGTAAGCGTAACTTGAATTTTTGTGAGTAGTGTTTAGACAATTGCCCCCCTCAAACATGATCAGTTTAAAAACCATGAATTTATAAACTAAAGGATAAAGTATATCGTAATGTGTGAACACTACATAATTCTCTGTACTCTTGATTTTGCTGGTTCATAACTAATTTTGGAAAAGATGGCCTCTGTGAAAGTCTAAGGAGTTTTCATGTCAGACTTAATGAAGTAAAATTTGCTGGGCTTTACTTTGTTATTGGGTGTTTAAAGTTGTAGTGCATTGGAATGGGGGAACATTACCTGATTTGTTTTGTGGTAGTTACCTCTACGTAACATTACCTATTAATCAGCAGTGCTGAAAGCTATAAAACGTGCTGACTGTCCTGTCAGAGAGGGGTTTTTGTTGTTGTTTTCTGCAAAATCTACCCAGTTCTTAAGACTCCAGAAAATCATTCTGTACCAGTCAGCAATGCTTCTCAGAGGCTGCCTGCTRAAATTCCAGATGTTACATTTGTGCACAGCATGCCCCAGTCTCAAAGAAGTCCATATTGAGCAAGTGATATAACCTGTAGGTCATCTTAGAGCCTCCCACATTATAGTGAGGGACAACACAAAACCAAAGCAAAAAACAGTCATCTTCTCAAGATTATAGTTATTTTAACAGACTCAAACTCTGTCATCACAAAAAGCATTTGAATTTTCACATTGTTAACTAGAGATTTTGCACTTACCACTACTTACCTGTGGTTCTAAKAGCACTAAGTTGAGTGTAATTTTGTCAGTTCATGTCAGTGGGAGTGCAGAGGATATAAATTAGAGGTGTTAAGTCCTCAAGGTGATTAAAAAAGCTTTGCACAATTTTATTATGTTGCTCGTGTAATAAAGATCCTCACTGTTAATTTTGAATGAGGCACTCTGATTAATAAATTGGGGAAAAAAGAAAACAGAAACCCGCAAAACTGTTTAAATGCTTGAGTAATCATGCAATTAACAATGTGATTAATCTTACCACATACATGATTCCAAGCTGAAAGAAAAACATGAATTTATAAATAAAAACTATGAGTAAAATGTTTTTGCTTATATCATAGAACTGAAGCAACATTGTCTTAAGCTGATTTCCTAATGAAACAGTAAAATTTAAAAAACAACCAAACAAAAAAAMCACCTAAAACAATTCTATACACCATTGCTAGTTACTAAAATATAATTCAGGATTAAAGTGTAAATTCCACAGWTGCCATTCTGAGTATTACTGAATTTGAGACACTGCAGTCGTGTGATGCRGGAGAATTATCCTCCGCTATTAAATGCGAATCATAGAATTAACCTCAAATGATCATCCTGTTTGAAGATCTTGAGTCTTTCAGAGATAAACSCAGGTAATAAAATATCCAAGGAAGGGAAAGAGTTTTAAGGCAGGAATGAAGAAATGGGTTTAATTTAGCTTATATATTGTCTACACTTTTGGATAATAAAAAGGGGATGGTGGTGGATAGAAATGCAAAATGAACTTAAAAACTCCAGCTCTCAGGAACAGTATAAAATATTCTCAAGCCTTTGCAAATCCCAGTCTATTCTCCACATATAGATAGAAGAAACAGGTTTTAAAATATTTTTAATGTGTTTGGTGGTTTGTTTGGTTGGTTTTGTTTGGGGTTTTTTGTTGTTGTTTTGTTTTGGTTTTTGTTTTTTTAACCAAATGTTTAAGGAGTGAAAAGGTAGGCACAACCTACATTTTACTTTTTAGTTACCTGTCAGGTTAGGCTTACCAGAACCTGAAATAGTTTTGGGAAATTCTGTAAGAAGAGGAAAGCAGCAACTGTTTTCAAGAGGTTCTAAACGAAAACTATTAGGAAAGAAAGACAGAAAAATATCCTTTTATTCATCTTTGAGGTAGCTTCCCCAGAAGGGATTAAATCCTCTTTAGTAATTATTTGTCTGTTCTAGGAACAATATAGTAAAAAGGCTATGATTCTTTTATTTCTGGAGAGAATGTTATATTGTTTTGATGTCTTTATTGCCTGTATATTACAGGACCATAACTTGTGGTAAAGAAAAATGAGAGTAATTTTATCTGCTTCTATTCTACAAAAAAAGATGAAATGGTTATCCATAAACATGTACACTTTAAAGTAAAATTTGTTAGGAAAAATAATTCCTGTGYTCCTTTCCTTTAGAAGGAAGCTTAAAAGCTTCCTTTACTTATGAATGATTGAGTCATGCCCCAAAGCTTATGGTTTATATTTACTCCAAAGCTCTTGTCTGATAAACATTCAGAACTTTGTTGTCTTTATAATACTATAAAACTTTTGCAAATATAATCTGCAGAAATGTCTTCTCTTGTTTTGAATCCTGCTAAGCACTTTGCTTCTGATGTTTTGTGAAAGCTAATTTTTCTGGTGGGGGCAAAAAGCCCTTCCTCTTTTTCAGTTTTGAATTTGTTGTATTTGCATCACTGGATTTTTGAAGCTGAATAAATCAAAAGTTACTGCTTTGTCTTCATACGGCATTTGTAGTTTATGTGCCTTATACTTCCTCTTAATTGTCTCTTCTTTATATAAATAGACTGATCTTTTCAACTTCATCTTTCAATATGTGAAGATTTCTGCTGTGTCCTTAATGATGCAAATGGCTATTCCTGTTGTTCCCTTTTCTGAGACAGAATAATGAGATCCAAAAAAGTTCTTTGAGGGAATGCCTGCTTCTGACTCATCTTGCTCATCGTAATATCTTGCTGCTGTTTGCTGCTTTATTTTGATTTTATTGTCACTGACCACAGGTTTTCACTGTGCTTTCCACAATGGTGTCTGGACTGTTGAAGCTAGTGGTACTTTTGCAACAAGTCGTCCATTGGGAACATGATTAGGATCAGCATTAGGACTTTCTTCAAATAGTTTTTGAACACGATGCATACCACTCGTTCAAGATACTCCACACAGAAGTCAGTATTTTGCATTTTCAGCATTGAATAGGTTTCCTTTAGACTTCTAAGCTGTTCCTATGTCCTCATTTTCAAAGTGATGAGAAAGAGACTTTTTCTGTTACTATGGTCATTAGAGTGCATGGCACAAAGCCGAGACTGTTTAAGGAGAAATTATCAGCATGAATAATACAGGAAATTCTTTGTGCCTCTTCCAGGTACTTCTAGTAGTTTACTTAATCATGTACCTAAGGTGTTCTTAAAAATAAAAAAAAATAAAAGCATGAGTCAATAAATCAAAAGGCAGAATATTAATCTGAGCCTTGGGTGCTCAACCATCATTTGATAATGGGCTTCACTGAGCATTTTCTTGGAACAAAAAAAAATGCACGTAATTTTACTTTGAGTCTAATGGCAACAGTATTGAATTGCTAGTAATCTTGGAAATGTATCCAGTCATGTAGTGTTTACAGATCTCTGGTTGCCCTGATGTAGTTGTTCATAAAGCACAGATATTTCAGTCCAGGCACAGATCCTCCCTAGTCATCCTGCATCTCAGTGTAACAGCTTGCGCAATGACTGTACTTGCCATCAGCAGGCGAAGGCTGGGTAAAGCTCAAGTCCCCTAAAGGGCATAGTGCCCACGAATTGTAGCTATGTAAATCGGTAAGTCATTCCGAGTAAAAGCAGCTGTTGGTTTTCAAGTAGGAGCCTGAAATGAAGGTTCATGACATTTCTGATAGTGATGTGGGATCCTGAGGAGTCTCGTAACTTATTCTTAGAATTTTTCATCTCTTCRAAATTGTGTTGTGTTAGCAGCAATGATCATTAATCTTTATACTAATGATCAGCATGGTATATAGTGCTTTCAGCAGATCAGGATCCAATATTGAATTTTTTTCCCATGATGGCAGAAAAGAGTTTTGAAGAAAGGGTAACAAGTGGATTTAAWTTTTTTTTAATGGGGAACTGCTTCATAATGAGAAGTGCTCAGTGAAAGCTGGCATAATTAGTCTACTAAAGGAAAGAATGGATGTGAAAAACAGAAAGTACCTGAGAAAGGCTTAAGAATAAGCTATTTAGCTAATGTTTGAAGCGGAGGAGGAGGAATGGGACGGGCTGTTTACATCCACATTCTGGTTCAGTACAAATGGTGCAAGATTATGTCGAGGCCACCAAGGAAGATACTGAAGTAGTCAAGGCAGGAGAGAATGAAAGGTGAGACACATTCCTGGGTGGGAGTTTCCGTTGTGCATTGACAGAAAAGACTTGTCCAGGAGGCAGTTTGAGGAGCTGAACAGCAAGATGTAGACAAAGCTTGGATTTGATTCTGTAAGAAGGGTTGAAGTTGATGCTGAGCACARGATCTGTCATGATGATGAGTGCAATTACCTGGAAAAGACTTTGAGAGGGAATTTAGAGTGGAGGAAGAGGATGATGAATAGCTCTATTTCAACAATATTGAGTTTGCTCTGAGTTTACTGCTCTGTTGACAAGCTATTCGAAATTCCATGGCTGCATTGAAAAGGTGAATCAGTAACTGATTTGCTCTCTGTAGAACCAATATATATTATAAATATTAATTTTCTTTTACAGCACAATTGTTGTTTGACACTATTACTGGTTGAAGTGTGTTTTTGAAGTTATTCAATGAAATAAGTTCTGGTTATGAGTATCATAGTATTATTAAAACAAATTAAAGATTTTTATTTTTTTTAAGATTGTTGTTGTGTGGGTATTAGTACTAACTATAAACTTCCAAATTTGAAAAATATTATGTTTCTTCAATCTGTTTGTTTACTTTTGGGAGGAGCCCTTTACGATAATGATAATAAAGCTTGGTACTATGGCATATTGTTGATGGAGTTCAGACATAGGAAAGATAATTCTTTTTTCAGCCMTAACTCAGAGTTGTACTGAGTCATCAACAGCAGTGACAAATAGTAAAAAATCACAAGA
The DNA here is from genome assembly GCA_030449065.1 of Oceanodroma leucorhoa. Classification (NCBI taxonomy): domain Eukaryota; kingdom Metazoa; phylum Chordata; class Aves; order Procellariiformes; genus Oceanodroma; species Oceanodroma leucorhoa. Next base: position 4,340,551 of record JASVER010000030.1, read on the forward strand.
CATAAATAATATCTAAATCCTATGTCTTATATATTTGCATTTGAAAAAAATATAAAATGTGCAAGAAGGCTATTTTTGGAGGAATAGTGTCTATGCCATATAATCCTGTTATCTCATGGTTTTGATTTTACTGTATTTTTAAATGAAAATAAATTTAGAAAAGGTAGTATTTAAAGTTTCCATGCTATATGTACTCTAGATTATTTTAAAACTGCACTCTTACTTTATTAAAACATTGCTGATAAGGTGTGTCTTTATGTCATACTAGTGGCTGTATTTTGACTTCAGTGATRTGTATGTGTTTCTGAGATGAAACAAATACAAGCCTTGTCAGCAACGATAAGAGCAGGATTTGACATTGCTTGAAAACGTGTTAAAGTTAATATGGTGGGATTTGAGCTTTCCCTTCCCGTTGCTGTTGGTGTCAGTGGAGTTAACTTAGAGTCAACCAGTGYAGTGGTTTAACCCGGCAGGCAGCCAAATGCCACACAGCCGCTCGCTCACTCTCCCCCCTCCTTCCCCCCCGCAGCGGGACGGGGAGACAATTGAAAATAAAAAAAAAATTTGCGGATTGAGATAAAGACAGTTTAATAGAACARAAAGGAAAGGAATAATAATAATAACAATGGTAATAATATATTAATGATACAATATATGAAATGAGTGATGGACAATGCAATTGCTCACCACCCGCCGAGACAATAGCCAAAGCGATCGCCGCTTCCTGGACTCCCCCCCCATTCATATACTGGGCATGACGTCACATGGTATGGAATACCCCATTGGCCAGCTGGGCTGGCTGTCCCGGCTACGCTCCCTCCCAGCCTCTCGTGCGCTTGGCAGAGCATGGGAAGATGAGAAGTCCTGGAAAAGTAGATTACCTAGCAACAACTAAAAACATTAGTGTGTTATCAACATTCTTCTTATACTTAAACGCAAAACATAGCATTAGGAAAATTTAACTCTATCCCAGCCAAAACCAGCACAGTATCCACCCCTTATTCTATACCATTTACGTCATGCCTAGGTCTCAGTTTCACATCTTCCAATACATTT
>JASVER010000030.1:4346869-4359976 GCA_030449065.1 Oceanodroma leucorhoa
GGAGACCTTCTCTTTCCCCTGAGGGCTCTGAATAGTGTTGAACAGGGCTCGGTAGGCATGGGCCAGGCCCCAGCACATGGCAGTGATTTGTGTCTCTCTGGAATTGCCAGGGTGACAGCATGCTTTCTCCAAATATTTTACTAGTTTTTCAGGATTCTGCACCTGTTCAGGGGTGAAGTTCCAAAACACTGGAGGTGACCACTGTCCTAGGCACTTGCCCATACTATCCCACACACCCTGCCACTCATAACTATCCAGCCTCGGGACAGATCTCTGGGTGGTATACTTAAATAGTTGTTTAACATTAAACAAGGCCTGAAATGCATTCAGGAGACATAGCACTAGGAACATGCTGGTTTGAACATCCCAAGGGTATTCAAAATTCTCAAGAGCTGTTGTAATTAGCCTGGAGGAGAAGGGGAAGGTGAAGGAAGGTGTCTCCGCCGTAAACTGGCTCTCCGAGGAGAACAGGTAAAAAGTGTAATTATTAATAGTTTCCCAGAGATAGCTCCCAAAGTACAGGGRTGACGGCAGTGCTGAGTACASTCTCATGACCAATAATTTTATCATACCATAAGCCAGTGTTACACAGTACAGCAAAACGATAGCCTTAATCCATCTCCCATAGATGACAAACCCCACAGAAATACTGGCAAACAGCAGTACATGCARCCAGTAAGGTGCTACGTAACAAAACTCCAAGAACAGACCCAACAACTCCGAGAGCAAATAACCCAACATTGTGACCAGCTACTACTAAACTGATATCATGAATGCTTATAACAAATTTGTCTTAACCCGCTCGGGTCAGTTGTGTCGTTATCTCAACCCTTCGTGCCCCACGTTGGGTGCCAAAAGAGACTGTAGTGGTTTAACCCGGCAGGCAGCCAAATGCCACACAGCCGCTCGCTCACTCTCCCCCCTCCTTCCCCCCCCGCAGCGGGACGGGGAGAGAATTGAAAAAAAAAAATTTGCGGATTGAGATAAAGACAGTTTAATAGAACAGAAAGGAAAGGAATAATAATAATAACAATGGTAATAATATATTAATGATACAATATATGAAATGAGTGATGGACAATGCAATTGCTCACCACCCGCTGAGACAATAGCCAAAGCGATCGCTGCTTCCTGGACTCCCCCCCCATTCATATACTGGGCATGACGTCACATGGTATGGAATACCCCATTGGCCAGCTGGGCTGGCTGTCCCGGCTACGCTCCCTCCCAGCCTCTTGTGCGCTTGGCAGAGCATGGGAAGATGAGAAGTCCTGGAAAAGTAGATTACCTAGCAACAACTAAAAACATTAGTGTGTTATCAACATTCTTCTTATACTTAAACGCAAAACATAGCATTAGGAAAATTTAACTCTATCCCAGCCAAAACCAGCACAACCATTTAAACCAGTTTGGTTTTTTAGTTGGATATTTTAGTCTGAGATAAGGGGTTTCTATTCCTCCTATTGCTTGGCTTGAGCATGGGACCAACAGCTCCAGGAGTGGGCTTAGATAGAGGCAGGGGAGCAGAGCCCCGACAGTGGGTTTCCCATGGGATAGAGGGCTCTGAATATGGCGTATTGATGTGTACACCTCTCACTGTGTAGTATTTCTCTAATCTCTGCAGAATACTATATTCCTGTATAGGAGGAGCAGTAAAGTTCTGGAGCTCAGCCAGGTCCAAACATTGTTCCTGAAACTATTAAATAAGACAGCAAATATTARGGGCCAAAATATCTTCGCTGCGAATAACTAAAAATGTATACCCTGCCAAATCTAACGAGCTTTTCTTAGGAGGAAGCCCTGAGATTTTAATTTAATGGGATGTCTCATTTTAAGCTGCTAAAAACTTGCAAGGAAAATGGTGTTTGAAAATGGTGGGTTTGTCCTCTACTGCTGATGTATCGATGGAGGAAAGTTGAACTGTTTCATCTACTTCTGTTCTTCAGGTTGAATGAAATGGAAAAAAGTAATCATACATTATTAGTAAACTCCCAACGAGTTCATCTATTGTGATCTTTGTTTCCATTTTGATACTTTCAGGGACATGTACAAACAAAACGCCTTAATTCTGCTTCCAGTGCAATCTGTTTGATCTTGGCTGTCGTATTAACCAGGAGCAGAATTGTGCCTGTATAGCTTATTCTAATACTCTTCAGTCTAATGCAAAGCTAATAATGATGGGGAAAACATCAGTGTATCAGTGTGGGGCTTTTCTGTTTAAGAAGTAATTTTAAGACTTTTTGGCTAGTGGTCAGAACTGTTGYGGTACGCGTAGCTCTGTGTTCCTGTGCTCCAGTCTCATTGGCCTTTTTCTGCCCCTTTCTGCCCCTCTCCCCCTGTTTTTCCTTTTTCTTCAGTAATTTTCCTGTATGCAGGAGCTGTCCTCTGGAAGTCTTTTTTGAGACTTCCAAGCATTGCAGTGAAACAGTCTGCTTGATACTTTGAGGAAAATGAGGAAAACCGGTTGGTGGTGTTGCACAAGTTTTCTCCTGAACAATCCCAAGTGTTTGAAGACTCGAGATCTTTCATTTTCAGTTTCTTTAAAAGCAGGTTCCCCAAAGTGGCTCTTGGATAGATATAGAATGAACTTACTTTGCAATTGTGGAAAACAAACAGAAAGCCCAGTGTACTGTAACTATGCTTGTTTGTGTAGGAAATTAAAGTGATCTCTATTTCACTCAGGTCAGCTCTCTAGAGTGTACAGGAAAACTGATAATTTGCTAAAGGATTTCCTTTTGGATTTTCAGTGACATGTTTGGTTACCATAACACTGCTGTTTTGTCCTGATGAACACAGCTGTAAGGCTGAAGATTAAGTTTTAGGGGACTGGTGGGGTTTTTTTGGTTTGTGTGTTTTGTTTTGTTTTTAACACTCAAGAAATGTGGTGAGGGCTGGTGTGTTGGTTAAACTGACATTTGTAGAAACGCTGCTAGAACAGTGTTTATGATGTGTATGAAGGTATCCAAAGAGTAGAGTGTATCAAAACAGCTATGCTGCAAGCRTTGGAAAAGGAGCAAACTTTGTATTCTTTACAATAGTGTTTAATGTTTTTTCAGAAAAAGTTACTTGCTGTGAACATAGCTCTTTGGAGCCTGGAAGCCTTCTTGCCTCCAGGGAAGAAATAATATTTCCGTTTGCAGGTCATTCCATTTGTACCAGATGAGTTTTGAACACAAATTACTGTATCATTCGTTGATTTGACATTCTTTATTATGTGGCTGAACAGCAGAGCTGAAATCAGCAGATTTTACAAGCATCATRAAAACAGATTTTATTTCAATTAGGAGGTCCTTTTGATGTTATTTAACAAACTGGTTTTGGATTAATTGGATTAATTTGRATGAATGTTAATGGATTAATGAATTAATTAGTGCCTTCTCTTTTTGCCTTTTGATACAGGAATCAGGAACTGAAAGACTTGGGAGAACTTGCTCCGCATTGGGACAATATGCGCAAAAGTGTTATTGCTCACTGTGATCAGATGTTGAGCATGTACCAGGATACTCTTGCAGAGCTTGGGAAGCATACAGGTATGAAAGTACTCTCTCCTCTTCTGGAGCAGTTAAGAATTAACTAGATTGATTGTTATTAAATAGTGGTGTATTCAGCAGAAATAAAACACATAAAAAGGAAATATTTGTAATCATTGTATTTCTGAAATACTCACAGGTGGCCTATTTCCTCTTCTAATTTTTTTTCATGCATTCCATCAGTTTTTCACAGTTAACATGGTACATGGTTACACAGCAGCCAAAACAATTTGAAAAACTGGGTGTGTGTGTTCTAATTGCACGTTCCCTTGAATATACTGCTCTTGCTAGTATTGAATACCATCTGCCAGTTGAAACCAGCCTTAGAGGTAGTTTTGTCAGTTTTTCTTGAAACCCAACTTAAGTTACATTTAACAGTCTACAGGATAACATTAACCCCTAGCTATGCTTTGCATGTCCTTAGTGTAGTAGTTGTCATTGCCCACGTTGTGCCACAGAAGCGCAGAATTAATACTGGATGGGCAGTCTGTCCTCAGTCCAGAAATAGTAGTATGTACTGCCTTGCTTTTTTTCATGTGGAGAATGTGGTCTTATATTCTGATGTGTACTGGGTGCTTGTTCAGTTAATATCTGCTGGAGTCCTGTGGTCAGGGACTATAATGTATTGTAGTGTCTGCATGCCAGTGGAATAAGATAGCATTAGTGACAAATGTGCAGAAAAGGCAGCTGGTCTTTTCCTSCTGTAGTAATTTTTACTCATAAAAAGAACAAGAAAAGACTGCAGAACAAATTATTTCTTTTTTTGAATGTGTTTTCTTTTGCTTGTTCACAAATCATTCAAGGAACTTATGATCATTCTTTTCTATTTTGTGAGACTACTGGAATTATTTCCTGAATATTTTGAGGAAACAAAAGTTTCTGTCTGTTTATAGCATGCCTTTCTGCCTCTTCCTGCTGGTGTCCCATCCCTGCCCCCCCACCGCCCCAGTTTTTGAGATGTTCTGGAAGGAAATGCGCACATTTATTCTGAATTTTACTACAAAGGCCTTGCTGCTGCTGCTTCTTTCTTGCTGGTGTCAGACTTCTAACGCCAGTCCTCACAATCACCATCTCAAATATGTGTTTTCGATGACCGTGCTGCCATTATTGCTTGCGTATGCTGTTTCTCTCTATTTTCTCATCATTAGATGTTCCCACTGGGGCCTTACTCCCACAGTTGTGTGTGTTTAGGCGTAGCAGTGCATGTYAGAGGTAAACACTGTGCATTGTGTTACATACACATAAGTTTGCAACCTAGAATATTTCTGTAAAAGGGATAATTATGGTTATGAATATTTGTAAAAAATAGAGATATAAATGATGATAATATCTTTTGAAATACCTGATATATATTTAGGGAGAATTTGCAGTATTTTATTAATTAATTCTAGCTTTCTACATAGASCAAACAAAACTTTTTTTTTGTGTACTGAGTAATGGAGCAATCAGGTTTTAGTTCAACATACAACTAAAATGCATATCAGAATAATTTCTTCTTATAGAGAATTGGGCGCATTTACTTTTATTATAATGAATCTGCTGCATTTCATAGGTGAGACACAAATCTTTCCCTTCCAAAATAGGCATTAAAACTGTAGTTTTATTGTTTATTCATCATCTTCTAATACAGGACCGAGCATGGTATTTTTCATTCCAGATTGCTCTGGGATAGYTTTCTTGGTCACAGGAAAAGAGAAATCCTGTTTTAGTGTGTGAACAAAAAACAGTCTCTAACTGAAACTAAGCCTTTTGGGAGCAGTTAATCACCTGCTTAAATGTGTGGGGGGGAAAAGGCTCATCTGTTACACTAAATGTTGTATAAAAATTTGCATTTTGGTTGCAAAAGTGTAATTTCTTGTATTTGTGATTGTTTACTATCATCAGAATATTCCAGTTCTGATTTTGGCAGACTACCTCCTGATCCAGTATGACACTTCCTATATTTCTCTCTTTTAACTAATATGTATATATATTTTAATGCTTTGCTAATTACATTTTGAAAACACTCCATAAAGTATCATATGCAAGGCAATAAAAACAGATTATGAAGGAGTCAACATCATAATTACCAGTTGCAGGCAAATATTGAAATGACCTTTTGAGATTAAAAAAAAAAAAATAGACAATGTAATCTATTAAGCATAAATCCTGCAAGGCCTGTATKGTGCCAAGTGAATTTGGAAAGGGTTGGTGGTGTTAAATGACCTGTCTTAACTGTGGTTTGAGAGAACTGCAGTGGACCAGGGAACCTGAGATTATTGAGGAGGACAGAACCAGCACATACAAAAAAAGAGCAGGAACATCTCTTCGAAAACAAAACAAAGCAGAAAACCAAAACAACCTAATAATTGTAGTGAAGATGAGAAATAAYGAGGAGGTGTTAATTTGGAGGCCAATACTCAGGTACATACCTAAATCTCATTTCTTCAACCACCCTTTTTTCCTGCCTTGCTAATACAGWGCCGGTAAGATACTTGTTTATACTTGGAAAACCCCTGATTTTACATCTTGTGTGAAAAGTTACTTTAACATTCGACAACCTGTTTTATTGTTATCAGTGGGGTATGTGCACATTCTAAAGCCAAATATAGCACAGTCCTTCTAATGAAAACAATATTTACTTTTAACCCTGCACTATAGTATTTTTATTTTTATTAAATCACAGATTAAATTAGATGATAAATCCTCTGAGTAGTCAGTGTCCCTTTAAAGTTGTTCCACAGAGGTCTAACATTTTTAAATTATACATATAAAGTCRGGGGGTGAGGGGGATGTGTATTGTGCATGTATATGTAGAGCTAGGCTAAAACCACAAATGCGTGTTTTGATCCTGTAGGCAATGTAGGACTTGGCTGCCGAAAAGTAAAACAAAATCCAGAACAGATTCTTATATGCTTCTGCTATCCATTACTTGACTTTAACCAGATTTTTTTCTTCCTAGATCATCTGCAAAAAGTAATTGCAATTCTCTGTGAAACAGAGATTAATCTCTCTATGTACAGTTTTCAGAAGTTTGTGCCTACTGCTTTTTTTTCAAAGGAATAGGATGGATTTAGATACAATTCATTGCATGTTTTAAGATGTCCTGGTTCCTCTTCCATTCCCATTTGGGATGGTTCTTCTCTATAAACAGTACACATTATAACTTTAAAAAATAAGATTATAGTGTTAGATAAGAAAGCAAGGCAGATGTAGATTTGACTTCATACTGCAGTTGCACAAAAAATGTTGAGAGAACATGGTAGGGACTGGAAATTTAAGTATTCACAAGGTAGCARATGCTAAGATTAGAGATGCGAGTACAACTTTAATTCAGACTTTTCAGGTCAACATATTTCAACAGAGTCTTTACTTTCTCATTGTCAGAGATTCATGCCAAAAAAGATTTTGCTTTACAGTTCGGCCTGTGTAGGCTTCATACTTTATCTTAGTCAGCACATTGCGCGAGTTTGGGTTGCAGCAGTTCTCTCCGTTCTGAAACAGCTTGAAAATGTCAGTGCTCTGGAGTTACCTGTGCATCTGCACTGGAGATCCAGGTCTGCTCAGAAATAGGCACCTACATCCTAGGGGTAGTTCGCGATCAGCAGTACTTCTGCTTAAGAACTCGACAAGGTTGGTTTTCTAAACTGGATCGGGCTTCTGTTATCTGGCCTCAGATGCAAAATTCCTGAGTCAGGCTGTTATTTTGGGAAGCCTTATTTTAAGACAAGGCCAACTGGCCGCATTCCTCTAGGAAAGCCATGGAGTGCTTTTGCCTCTGCCTTTGCTTCACTAACATGTTGACAGCCAGAGATATGTGGAAGCACTAACTCATTGACACTTCTCCCTCCTTGGTACATCAAAAGCAGGGTTAATGTTAATGTGTTTAGTAGCATTTTCGCTTTGTTACTCACTGAACAATTGCTTTCCTTTAATTAGGGGCTTTTTACATGTTATCTTGTCACAAACAATTCTGAAGGACCAACTCTATCTAAGTTATCTAGGTGCAAATATCTCCAATTTCCTTTTGATCAGCACTAGGGAAGACTGTTCACTCATAAGCAGTGTACAGAAGGGGAAATAGTATCTGTAAATAAAATTTTTCCAAAATATTTCCACATTGCTCCTATACAATCACATGTTGGGTTTTCTGAGAGATACCTACTTCGTGCTCAACTAAGCTATTTGTGGAATTTAATGGATAAGGCTGTTGTTAGTAGACCACTTAATTTGTTTTTAAAATTGAGAGATGRTACTGAAAGTATCAGGAGACTGCATTAGTGTTAGACAGCAGTTTTGGTTTAGCAACATATTTACTGAAAATGGAGGTTTAAGAAAGTTAAGACTGTTTCAAATTTGRGTTGTTTTGGCAAACWCTTTTATCCTCAAAAATGGGGGAGAATTTTAGAGAATGCCAATTTTTTTTTTTTTCCGAAGAAACATATTAACAGGAATCTAAAAGGGTTAGGTAACATCAAAATGAATCATTTCAGGTTAGTCTAAACCACAGATTTGGTAATTTTGGGAGGGAGTAAAACTTTGAAACTTTTTTTGTTTGTTTTAGTTTGACCTGAAATGATCCCACCCTGCCCCCCCGGATTTTTTTTCTTCCAGTTCAGTCATCAAACTGAAAATTCTGTTATTCATGCAGCCCTAGAAGGAGAAGAAARGACAATCGAGGTTAAGGCAATTGAATATTGCTCTGGAGAATTGGACACTATCCCTGCCTCTGTCACAAAGTTCCTGTGTGACACTAGGCAAGTCAGACTTCAGAAGTGGTTAGTGTGTGTTCTTCTTTTTTGGAAGCCTGGCAATATACGCAAGCTGTTTTGCAGAATTACTCAATACTTATGGATGTAATTCAGCTCAATGGGAGCTGTGCTTCTCAAATGGAATGTGATGTTGCATTATAAAGCATACTCTGCAGAATGTCATCCTCCGTATCTCATGTTTTGATGCATTGTTTCTTAAATGCTTCAACCTTAAGTTATTCTCTGCCATTAGAATGGATAAAATTATAACCTTTTTACTCAGCCAGTTAAAATTATTCTATAAATATTTGTAAAGCCCTTAGAAACTGTAGTGATGCATGCAGTAGACAGATTTGAGGAAATTAATAATCCTGTCTTTGTGGGAGGCTTGAGCAATATATTTGAATCCAAATACCAAAGTAAAAGTTGGAAACAACATATTGAACCACTGCTTCTAAAGTGAGCAGCAAAGACCCTAAACATTCAATGAGCTGGAAGAAGCTAGTATGTAACATGTCATTGAACTCTATCTCACAGTTCCTCTTCAGGTGGATGTCAGATGAAGGTTGCATCTATATTCTGTATTTCCTAACTTTGAAGAGTTTAATCTTGCAACAATAATAACAACAACTATTTTAATGGAGCAAATGTAGTTTTCTTGGTCCTTAAATACAACTTACCAAGTTATTTAAAAACAAACGCACAAACTATACTGAAAATTAGTTTTATTATGGATGATACTGGCAAATGCAGACTGAGATATTTATTCCACTGCATGGAGATCTCATACCTGAAAAAACAGAATGACTGATAGCAGTGGGTGGTTATTATCGTATATGTTTCTGGTGCTGGATGGGAAGGGATTCTTGCTTCACAGGTCTTCCCTGAAAGGAGGAATAACAAGACTCGGCAATGCTGCATGTGTTCTACTCCAGCTCAGGATAGAAGTGTACTCCAGGGAGAGCAGGTTCTTCTCCTCTTATCCCTCCTACTCTTCTTTTTCCGGTTCCTTTTAATCTRCTGTCATCTTATTTTCCTCTTAGTCTGCCAGTGACTCCTTGTCTCAGATCCAGTTATCATTCCTTAAGCTTTGATCTTGGTCTCAGCTGAATTCTCATAAATAATCTGTCACATTAACTATGACATTGTTTCCAGCAGATGCAGACCGATTTCAGACAGCAGGAAAAAATGTCTATCACCTAGAATAAAAAATTAGATTGTTCTGTGAATTAAAAGCTGTTTTGTTGCTTCCAATATGGATACATGCTGAGACTCAGTGAACCATTCTCCTAATATACAATTACATATTAAAAGTAAATTAAAGAAGACTCCTAACATACAAGTATTGTCCTCACATTAAAAAGAAGACAAGACATCCACTGGGCGCTTAAGATAATGATTCTTTCAACTTTTGTTTTTCAGGTTCTTCTTTCAAATCAAGCTGTAGCAAAGGAGAAAAAACATTAGAATTCATCCCAATAAATCTTCATCTGCAAAGAATGCATGTCCATAGTCCTCGATTGAAAGGTAAAGTATATTCTGTGGAGAAATTCTCTCAGTATGACAAAGTACTGCAACTGAGAGGTATGGTTTCCATTTTAGCCCTTTTTAAGATGAAAATACCTTAATTTATATATCCAGTTTCAAGGATGAACATTAGGTGGACATGCTTTCAGATGAAACCTTAAAACCACGATAGAACTGAAAGGTATGCTGTTTAGAGGGTTGAATCTTAGTCATTTTGAATTTTTCACTTAATGGTAGGATGCTGGTAACAGTCTTGTTAAACTTTGTAGGTGGGACATAAAGATGCTACAGATAGAAAGCATGGAAAGTAATAGTATTAAATTGATTTTTTTTTTTTTTTAATAAATTTACATGCAATTTTGGCTTACATGGATTTGGAAGAATGCTGAGGAGAAGAGAATATCACAAGAAATACAGTGACTTTTAAAGAAAATTCTGAGATTCATTTCACATTGCATGTGTTTTGCCGATCAATGAAGTTTGCACAGTATTAGCTTGTTTGTAAAATTCATGCAGTATGGCTTGATAAAGAAGGTTTCTTGTATGACTAGATTGTTGCTTGGTTTTTTGGTTTGTTTGGTGATGGTTTAGTTTTTTTAATAAAATCAAAATTAAGCTTCCAAATTCATTATTTTAAACCTGTACAGCAGTACAGATTTTTAAGTGYTTAATTTTTCACTTTGTTTAATGAGCTCTAGAAACTTTCTGTGTGGTTATTTCCTGCCTTTGTTTTGTGTACATATCTGGAACCTRCCTGTCTTCCTGAAGGGTTTGGTTTCATTCTCTCAGGCCTGTGCATCTGCTTCTGAAACCCAAGCTTTCAGTTTTGGGTGTTGTTTGTTATATTTCTAGAGCAACTGAGTATGTACTGTCCGTAGAGGACCACACTGAAGTAAACCATGAGATCAAAGAAGTGACCAGCTTGCCCATCCTCCACATTTCTCTACAAATTCTGAAACCTGCACCCAGACATACTGCCGCTGAGCTTGATCAGAAGTCCTGAGTCTGTGCTGAAATTTAGGAATCAGGTCCAAAATTAAAGCTAGGCAAGGGATTTCTCTGCCTCATCTGCTGAAGCCACAAGTTTTGGATACTGACTGCAGATCTTGGAAAACTAAGGAGTGGTTAACTAAATTTCTTTTATGTTCTTTTTTTTAACAGAAATTCCAAGGGTGTTGTGCTCATTTTGTTTCTGTGACACTTCAGACAAATAAGTAAATGCAGAATACATGTTCACTGAAATGTATATTAGTAACATATGCGTGGTTAAAAATATTCCGTTGTAGCAGTACAGAACTAATACTGTCATGATTCATACTGACACACTGCACAATGTTCAGTAAGATTCACGTCCTTCTAGGGCATCGGCTTAATTTTTCATTGTGAGTGTAGTGTAAAAGCCAGTCTTACCTGTCCTGTTTCTTTTTTTTCCCCACTGTGGTGGGGTTTTTTTTTGTGGTTGCTTTTTTTCCCCACTGCGCCAGCAGAGATAGTGATAGAGCACAATACATTTCCTCCCAGAGATTGCCGGGATGAACCTCACCAGCCTAGGTGATGCGAGTTGCACGGTTCTATTAAGGACAGTGTTACTTCTAAACTTCATATATCCTATTTCTTAGGAAGCCTTAATGAGCCCAGCGCTGCTTGTGCTTAAATCAACTTATTCAGTGCTACCCTGTGCCATGTAAGCATTTGCTTAGTGTTAAGTGCAAATATCTCACTGATTATGCTGAAAATACTGCAAACTTCTAATACCTTCTGGAAAGGGGGACAATTTTCTGTCATGTCGTCTGTGATTCTGTTTAATACAGAATTCTGTTGCTGCTGCTTGCATRTAGTTATAGCAGCATCCTTTACAGATAAAGGATTATATTGATACATACATATGAGCAAATCATAGTGCAGTGAATAATTTGTTGATAAATTGAGATCTATTAAATTTGCTGTCGCTGTAGAAACACGGAAATTGCACTCTGTAGGGTTTTTGCCTTGTAAATACACTCTGCAWCTAAGCACATTGTGAAACAGTAAGTACAAACAATAATTATAAGAATATTATTCTGTGTACTGGTGATGTTCAGCCACTTCCGAGTTGGAACACGAGGACTTCTGATTGTCTGTTAGATATTATATTGGTTCAATATTTTGTTATTTCTTTTACTAAACAACAGTGCCTTCGAACATTTTAACAAGATGGGGATTTACAGTGACAGAATATGACAGCACAAATTTTAATTTAGCTGATGTTTTGAATTTATTTAATTAACTCAAAAGCATTTTTAGATTTTTAATGACTACAGGTACCCAGAACCTTAATTTCATGTCTTTTCAAGAAAACCTCTCTGGGAACAGGGCATTGTATGTTTATTTGCTAAATGAAAAAGTGGAATGAAATATGCCACTTACTTAATCACCCACAACTTTTACACTACTTGAGTTTTGTTTTGGTTTTAATTTTCGCCTTTCTCCTCCAAAACCGCTTTGCTTRTGGCATATGGTTAATCCATAATTGAAAAGGGTACAGAAAGAGGTAAAAGTTAGAATCATCTTCTAAATTTAGAACTTTGTTTAAATTATAAAACTCTCCCTTTTTTCTTCAATATGTTTAGGATATTCTGGTAGCACTACAGTATAAATATAACAAAAAGTAATTGAAGATTGTTGTTATATTTGCCTTTGGTTGGAGAAATTATTTCTGTATCTATTACATAGCCACTGCCCCATCTGTTCAATTTACTGAAATAAGTTTCATTTTATGAGCACTAAAGAGTTGTGTCTTGTATTAGATATATACACTTTGAACAGTTTGTAGCAATTGCTAATCATTCTGGAGTAAGCAGCACTTCGACATCAGGTTGGTCTTTCTCATCTCATGCTTTGCTTGGCATATATCAAAGGGCACCTGGAATATAACCAGGAGACTGACAGGAAAAAAAAAAAAAAAAAAGAAAAAGAAAAAAAGAAAGCAGGTAAACATTCTCAGAGGTGGCGATTAAACAAGCTGATGAGCCATAAAGCTGTCATTAACCCTTATACTGTCAGGTGTCTTAATTTTGGGAATACAAGATAGATTTTAATCCCATCTATCATGTGTATGCACATGGCTATGTGGTTTTTTTGTTTAACATGTTCAATAACAGGTTTACTTCTGCTGAACTTCGATTCGGGTTGTTATTGGGTACTGATATGGAATAGAAAATATCTGTGTGTTTAAACTTCCAATAGGAACAGCTTTGAGAAAAATACTRTTTCATTATGGGGTAACTGTGTCCCTATCCATTTGATAAACACCACATTTTGCTCTGTTCATCATACTACAG